>BQNB010040859.1:0-41442 GCA_026074375.1 Tanacetum coccineum | reverse complement strand
GAATGCGTAGTTTGCAGCTGAATAATGATGGATGGAAAACACAAGTTATTTGCACTTGGTTAGGGTCATCCAATCTATTATATAGCTCCAAACTTCGCATTCATCTTCGTATATCGAAGTCTTCATATATTAATTTCAGAAAATTTAAACCTTGGAGATGTAAAGAAGCATAAGTAATATCACAAGTATTATTAATGTGTCACAAAGTTATCCTTTATATTTATATTTTTTTCATGTAATTAACTTCATCAATGTGTAAAGTCATGGTGCTATGCTACGGTTTGAAGTTTAAAAATTCTGATCTTGCATCGAACGATACCCTTTAAAAAGTTTATTTCTAGATGGATGTTATTTATTTTTTAAATGCAACTGTTATTACAAGATCTTGTTGGTATTGAGGTCTTGATAATCAAATATTGCCGGATAAATTCTTGAATCGTGTAAAAGTCCACTTTCCTGATACAATATTTCTATCCTATTGATTGCCTTGGGTTACAAGAAATTTGTATAGGGATAAGACAAGAATGAACCACTCAAATTCTAGGCAAAAGAAAGAGAGCAAAACATTGAATAATTTGTTGTATTTGTTGTTGATATGAATATGTTCATATATTAGAAGACCAAAATATGTTTACATATATATAAACTAAATGGTGGTTGTAGTCTTGTAGGGAATATGTGTGTCTCTTGGTGAAAAGAAACACCATTTGGTGAAAAATCAACACATCCTTTAAATGTTCCGGCAACAGTTTTGTAACAACCTAAAACTGTCGCTAACCGCTATCATTAAAGACATGTGTATATGGACAATTTAGTGACACACGAATTCTGTCACTATGGCACACGAATTCTGTCACTAAACTTCCCTTGACTTACATTAACAACCTTTTCTATTTTTCGTACCCGAAATCAAGTTAATTAGTTTTATTCAAGACGGTATGTGTTCTCCACCACCTCCGAATGCTAGTTATTATAAAGTAACTTGAAATTAATTTGTGGTCTAGGTAAGTCATCCTATTACACAAAAATTATTAATTGACACTAAAATCACCAAAAATCCTCCGCCCCATTTTGTGTAATCTTATATCCCAAAAATCCAAAGCAAACAAACTCATGCATAAATGAAAATGTTTTGCGATTGAATTTTCATCTTAGTATACTACACGTTCCAAATATTCGAGAATCGGGTGTCGTACACGATTGAACCGTCACCATTTGAATACCTGAAAACTAGTATACACCAAGTTTCCAAGTTTTTATTGCGTTTACAAGCCAGCATCATTATCCATTCATGAGGACATTATAAGAGGCAAGTCCAAGCTTCTTGAAAGCTGGAAAAACTTCATACTCATATAGTTTTCGTTTCTTTTAATCATGCCATGCGTTGCACTTTTTCAAAAGAACTATTAAGAAGATAAACTTCAACCTTTTTATCTTGCAGGTGTGAACACAATCCTTGGGAAAATATAACATGTGTTCCAATCTCTAAGTGTGAGCTTTCCGCATTGAATTCAGCTTCTAAAGCCAGCTAGTAGGGAATTGGGTGTCTCACCATTAGAGAATTTAAATAGACTTTTAATTTCCCCAAACACCAACTTGTGCACTAGTCCCTATGCTAACCTCTTTTATCAAGTGGTAAAAAGCTATTGATAGTTTGTTACACTATCATATGCAATGTCATGTTAACGTTGACTTTTAAAAACATAATACCATATGTTTATTAGCAAGTCCTTTAACCATTATACTTCTTCTAGATAAGGAAAACAAAACGAATCTTGATGCCAATAGGTTCGAATACATTGTACCACTTTGTTCCTGATCACAAGAATCACATCAAAGCTCAAGTGTAAAATCCACACACTTATCGATGTGATAACCTACTGATGATTAATTTGTTTCAACTTGCATCATACGTACAACGTTTAACATTCAAGAATTTTCTTGTATTTTAAACCATATCATTGGTGTTAACAAGAAAGTTCTTTACTTAGTTTAATTTACAACATCTGAATGAAACATGAGCCGCTCTTGTGATTACAAGAAATTGTCATTTATAAAATCCATATCATGTTTTACTTTTAAAACAAATGAACCGTTTGATTTCTCACACTTTAGCATTTACCAGATTATATACATACATGTAAATGTAAAGCGAAACATTGTTATTGCCATCAAATGACAGTACTTTACATGTTTTTATAAATCAACTTTGTATAAATAGAATAAACTATTTGTTTATTTCTAACAGGTTAGATCAAATTTCCCCACTAAAATTAATTAGTCATAGGATCATAGCATATATATGCTATATACAGATTACAATATGATACCATACGTCGATACACATGCACCGTTGCAAGATCAGATTCAACTATGAGACCTTTCTAGATTTCTGTAAAGCAAAGAATAAATATCATATCCATATGCACAGTTGGCCAACATTTCTTGGAAATTCTTGCTCGGAGAAACAAACCGCTTGATCTTGATTACGGTTACCCCGAAAATTTCCATTACAGATAGAAAGGAAACTTAAACTTTCATGGTTGTCACCACTTGTGACAACCCGAGAATTTCCGTTCAATAAGTTAGCCGTTTCCGTTTAGAAATTTAAATTTTTAAAAGTTTCGTTTAGCTTTACCGTTTTACCGGGAAGTTGTTCCGTTATTATATAAGAATCATCACCGGGAGCGAACCGGGGCACCAAACATCATAGTATTTTGGCAATAGCCACTTTTTAATGTTTTAAAGCAATATTTAAAATTTCATAATTTTTCGTGATGCCGTTACTCGATTCGTTATTTACGTGATACGCGTTTTAATATATTATGTGAATGCTAGACTTTGGAAAATTAATTCATTCAACATAGCACTAGTGATCCCTAGAAATTGGAAGCACTTTTTGGTTCCCCACTTGGTTCTCATTTACAACCGATTCTGTATGTGTAAACATGTTATGGATTAAATTTTTGAACTTTATCCATCTAGACATGAAAGCATGATTAGCTAAGGATTAGTACTAGGTGTGTGTGATAGGTGGTTCATTTTGGGTACCCTATTTCATCTTTTAACTTCCAACGGCCTTCACACACTAGTTTGTGTGTGTGTGTTAACCCTCTGTATACATATTTACTTGTTCTCCTTTTTCATTCCTTTCATTAACTAAAAAAATTTCTTCTTGCGCTTTCTCTCTCTAAAAACACACATACATTCTTTTCTTTTCTTTCTTGGCACGACGCCTACAAACACACACCAATTCCATTCCGTTTTTAATCTTTGATCAACATTTGAAAGGTATATTGTTCGAGTTGATTGTTAATTTCATACCCGGGGTTTATGTTATAAAACAACGTTTAGGTTGTTTCTTAGTTTCTAATCATCTTTCGTCGATGTTTCTTTGTAAGTCATCTCTACTTTTTCATAATAAGTTGTACTTTTGCTATTCGTTATGATCATTCGAACAAGGTGTACAAGCGGATCCTTGTCAAAAATCATTATCTATTTTCTTTCTATAAAACTACAAGTCTCTAACATTTAATCTTTTGTTTATAAAGGTAAGAACATAAAAAGTAGTTGTATTTGCGTTAAAAGTCGTTGTGACTATTTGATATATTTATATATTATGGTTATCATACTGCTAATCGTTTGATTTAAGATTATCATAAATTAAGTTTAATATTGTTGGCGAAGAGATTAAGTTAGATGTTGGATTTGTTGGAAGCGTAAATTGAAAGTCGAAGAGGTTTAGGTTAGAACGGAATTTGTTGCGATTACTTGAGGTTGTTGTCGAACAATAGATCGCGTATTCTTTCGAGCTCAATAAAAGATGTACATTTGTAAAACGGATGTTTTTCCACGTGACGAGGTTTGATAAAAATGTGATAAAGTCGATCATTTTTAGAAAGGTCATGCGAATTTTTCATAAACTTTATAAAAGCATCGAAAATATACTTTTATTATCAAACTTATGATAAAATGTAGAAAAACGTTAAGTGTCGAGTTTAGGACAACATTTTTGGTCGTTGAGTCAATGTTGATGTGTCGGGACACTAAAAGACGAAATACACTAAAGACGAAAGTGGCTTCTACTAAAGACAAATACACTAAAAGACGAAAAGACACTAAAAGACAAAATACACTAAAAGACGAAATGCGCTAAAAGACAAAATACACTAAAAGACCAAAGACACTAAAAGACGAAATACACTAAAAGACGAAATATTTTCGAAGATGTTTCAAAATGTCGAGACTTGTCAAAACTTATAACTTTCGAAAGTACGTTTTAAAAAGATCAAGAAGAAAAAAAAGGATCACGCCGTTTGCTTTATTTTCTTTCTTCCGTGTCTACTCCCGTGCTTCGGAATGATCAGTTCTTGCGTTAAGCGTTATCTGTTGTACATCATTCTTAAAGGACGACTCCTATGTTAGCGTTGTCGCTAGAACCTGTTGAGATTCTTTTTTCTGATTGAACTCCTTTGATTTCACTACCGTATAAGGTGAGTCATAGCCCCACCTATTTTATCGTTTTGAATTAAATGTTTTATAACTTGGAGTGGAAACATTGCTGTTTTTAAGAAAATAAACTGGACACAAGTACTATACGTGGTTTTCCCTGTTCACGTGTTGCCTAAGTAGCGTTTAGACCACTATTTGCCCGAACTATCATAAACTGTTAATTTCTTGACCGGAGGACCGGTTGAGGGAGCGCAAGTGAATAAATAGATCTATTGGGACTAATTATCCCTATTCGGGTGAGTAGCGCTCATTAGTTCGAGTTGTCAAGGTAATAAGGGATTATATGTCATGTCGATCTAGTTGGTGGTCTTTGGTTGGACAACTGGAACGGGCGCAAGAATCATTCTGCATGTTATATGCTACGTTCGGAATTAGCTTCGTTGTCATGAGCTTAGTGCAACGTAAATACCTCTTTATGTAAAGTTGTATCTGTTATAACTGTCGCATACGTTTTGAAATCTTGTGGTCCACTATAACAACGTTTGAACTAAATCTATGAATTCACCAACTTTATGTTGACGTTTTAAGCATGTTTTTCTCAGGTGATTGCCATGGAATGTCGTTGCTTGACTTATGTGAAGTCTATTTGTCTGTATCCGGTTTTACCAGAGATGTTATCTATGTCTAATACCGTTGTTGAACATCCATTTAAGCTTTCTGCGTATTGTCTTTGTAAATCCTTTTATTTGATCTCGATGTGAAATTATTATTATTTTTAAATTTACGCAACTGGCTTGTTTAGTTTACTCAAAGTACCCCTTAGAGGTCGTTCTTTATGCTTTTGTACTGACGATATCTAGGAGCGGTTACGCTCTCCGGAACGTTATTCTCGTCCATGCCCGTTGGGGGGTTGTCACAGTTTGGTATCGGAGCCAAGGTTATAGAGAACCAGGTAGTATAAACTAGGTCTGGACTATAACTAGTATGTGATCCTACGTGATTATGTGCCTTACGTGATTTTAATAGTACCTATGCATAAATAAAAATACTACGTGTAGATAATATACGTATTAAATATAAGTTATATCTAATATTACTATAAGTATTCCTTATTTCATTCCATCATGCCGTACTCGATGACCCGCGCATTCATTCGTTCATTTTGCATTCATTCAGTTACCCATTCACCCATTCATATGTTGCATCATGCATGGTTGATATAAAGATGATTTATATAAACTTTGCTTGTGCAGGTCATGACTATTTCAGTTATCTCGATTTCTTCGGACTCATCCGAGGATAGCGTGGGGACACCTGCTGGACGAGTTATCTTGTTCGGTACCATCCCTACCACTATTCCTGACACCACACCAGTGATTATTCCACCCACTACTCAGACTGACACTACAGTGATACCCACAAAGACACCTATCATAGCACCTACTATACCACCATCCCCAGATTATACACCAGCGTCTCCTGATTACTCACCTGCATCTGATTCAGAGTCTGATCCATCTAAGGATCCATCATCAGACCATATACCACCATTACCAGCTACCTCACCATTTTTATCATCGGATGATGACACCACAGACAGTGATTCACCAGATACACCACCATCACCTACCCATGGTACGCCTTTCACTGAGATTACCTCTTCTACCCAGAGATCACCTGTCATACCTCGTCGTCGAGTTATGATTCTAGCACCTGGACAGCCTATTCCCCATGGTCGACCGTACCGCTACCATCTTAATGGGCCGATACATATGATGACTGCGAGGAAGAGGGTTGGACCGTTACCCACTCATCGTCTTGCTGTGAGACATTCTGCCGATCATTCTTCTTTAGAGGCATCATTAGATTTTCACTCGGATGCTTTATCTGATTCTTCTTCGAGACACCCATTGTCAGATCATTCTTCACCTGATTTACCAAGTACTTCTGCGGGGCCATCTCGCAAGAGAAGTAGGTCCCCTATAACATCTGTACCTGCATTACCACTTGTATCCGAAGCTTTATCTCTTGTCCGTGCTGATTTGATACCATCGCCTAAAAGAGTTAGGGATTCTGGTTATTTGGCAGATGTAGAGGTTGATCCTAGAAGGACTGATTTAGAGGTGGATGATGATGTTGAGAGGAGTGAGGAGCCTCACTTAGAGCCCGAGATTGATCCCGTTGAGGCGGTCATTGAGGCATGTTTTGATTTTGCTGATATTATTAGAGCTAGCGGAGTTGATGTTAGGGTTGAGGCTGTGACTGTAGGCCGGGATGATGTTGAGACGAGTGCGAGATACCCGATTATGGTTAGTGACGATGGAGATACACCTCCTGTGGTACCGGAGGTTATCTCTGAGCATGCTTAGGAGGATAGAGCTGTGGAGGATACGTATGAGACACTGGGAGATTTGGTTCAGAGGTTCCATGATCACACATAGGCTATCCCAGTCCATCATATACAGGTCATTGAGGGAGTCCAGAGAGAGCAGGGACATACGATTGTTGGGGTTGAGTCGGCAGTTATTGCTTTGACTGAGAGGATTGCTGAGTTGGAGAGGGATAACAACGAGGCTTAGAGGCAACCGAGGGAGTGTTGAGAGTCATGAGAGTTGCGACTCACCGCAAACATGTCACTATGGCAGAGAGAGCTGAGACAGATACGACGACTTCGATTTTATGATCGAGTAAGAGTTCATTCTTGATGCGTGTGCTAGGAAGCACATGGGCTATCGTCCTTAGATGTGTTCATTAGTGTTATCGATCAGTAGCATCTAGTAGCGACCGTATTGTTAGAAACTCGTATTTTCTGTATTTTGAAACTAATGTGATGAAATCATTAATGTTCAATGATATGAAATTGGTATTTATCTATGATATGATGTCATGATTTGATTTACTTACGCTCTTGTGTCATGCATTATGGGATTTCTATGAATATATTCCGATCGTGTATTTTCTATGTGATTAATCCGTAAATTTTTTTTATACCGTTAGTGAACTCGCATCAACCTAAGAAATCTCATCAGTGTTCGTGGCTGATATGTTCGTAGGGAAGATGCCTAACATCCCGATTCTGGAGCGGTCCATGACCTCATGAGGAGGTTGAAGAAGATTAGTCTTACCAGCCGGAGTAGCTAAAGAGATGGTGCTTCGTTGAGCTGAAGGACCCTGAACCCCTGAATGAGAATGGGGACTTATGAAAGAATGGCGAGAATGGAGGAAAAATGAATGGAGGAAAATGGTTGAGAATGGAGAAAACAGAAATGGAAATAGAAATGGAAATCATGGTATGAACTATGGAGGTTTCATGCCAGTGGCTAGAGAGTGCACTTTCCAAGACTTCCTTGAAGTGCAAGAGCACATATTTCTCAGGGACTGCAAGGCGTTGTCGGATTGAACACGTTGGTTGAGAAAATGGGAGATGTGTTTAATATCAGTAATTGTCCATCGAAGTACCCAAGGTGAAAATGCTACTATGCCACACTGCAGGGTCAATGCTGTTGACTTGGTGGAACTATCATATGAGAACAATACCAGTGTGATGCTGCAATGCATGAACTGGGCTGGACTTATGAGGTTGATGACAGAAGTGTACTGCTCGAGGAATGAAATCCAGAAGATAGAGACTGAATTGTGGAATCTGACCGTGAAAGGAAATGACTTGACTGCTTACACTCAAAGGTTTCAGGAGTTGATTTTGTTGTGTACTAGAATGGTCCCTGATGAAGAGGACAGAGTGGAGAGGTTTATTGGAGGATTACCGGACAACATTCAGGGAAATGTGATTGCTGCGAATCCGGCTAGACTCCAAGATGCCGTACGCATTGCTAACCAATTGATGGACAAGAAGGGTCCATATGTATGTTTGCAAGGGACTGTGCTGGAGTAATATGAGGAGGATTGGAAAAGTAATCAAGGGATAACGTGGTCAACAACCGCCTTTCAAGAAACAAAAAAAATTATTAGTGGACAGAATGTGGGCAAGAGCTTACACGGCTGGGAAAAATGAAAGAAAGGGGTATGTTGGGTTTCTCCCCTACTGCAACAAGTGCAGGTTACACCATGAGGGGTTGTGTACTATAAGGTGTGGAAACTGTAAGAAGGTTGGGCACCTGACTAGGGATTGTAGGGTTACTGTTACCCCAAACACTCAGGGAGCCGCAGTTGGAAATCAGCAGGGTATTGGTTGTTATGAGTGTGGGAGACCGGGACATTTCAGGAAGGATTGTCCTAAGTTGAGGAGTCAGAACCGTGGAAACCAGGTAAGAAACAAGAGTGGAAACAAGACTGGAGGTAATGGAGTTACAGGCAAAGGGCCTACGCATTGGTGGAGGAGGAACAAACCTTGATTCCAACGTTGTTCACCGGGTACGTTTCTTCTCAATAACTGCTATGCTACTATGTTTATTAGTTCAGGGCGATTAAAAGTTTTGTGTCGATCTACTTTTAGTGCTTTTCGTGATGGTTGCACCATACACTTTAGACACTAGTTAGGCCGTAGAACTTGCCGTTAGGCACACGAATTTCTAGAAAAACGCAAATATCGTTCTTAGAGGGTTGCCGTCAGGATTTTTAGGTCATCGTTCGACATAGAATTTTCCTAATGGTCCCGTTAGAACTTGGTAGTGTCGACGTCTTATCGTATAGATTGTGGCGATTTTATTTAGTACCACGGTTGATCGTTTGTGTCGCAGAAGGGTAAGTCCGTATTCCTTATGGAGATGAGGTTTTGATAATCCGAGGTGATAATTACGACAACGGAAGTAAGCTGAACATCATATCATATACGAGGACCCAGAAGTATATTGAGAAGGGATGTCAAGTCTACCTATTGCAGGTTACATCCAAGAAGGCTGATGATAAGTCAGAAGAGAAGCGACTTGAGGATGTGCCAATCGTACGAGAATTTCCGGAAGTCTTTCCAGAAGACTTGCCTGGGCTACCACCTGCTCGATAAGTTGAATTTTGAATCGACTTAGTCCTTGGTGCTGCACTTGTAGCACGAGCCCCATATCGATTAGCATCAGCCGAAATGCAAGAGTTGTCTACTCAGTTGCAAGAACTCTTTGACAGAGGATTTATAAGACCGAGTTCCTCACCCTGGGGAGCACCAGTTTTGTTCGTCAAGAAGAAAGATGGTTCTTTTTGGATGTGTATTGACTACCGTGAACATAAAGCAAGCTTAATGTGAAGAATCGATACCTCTTCGATTAATTCGACGTTTGTTTGATCAATTGCAAGGATCAAGAGTCTACTCTAAGATCGACCTGAGATCTGGTTATCACCAACTCAGAGTTTGTGAGGAAGACATTCCAAAGACAACATTTAGGACTCGCTATGGACATTACGAGTTCCAAGTAATGCCGTTTGGCATGACTAACGCACCGGCAGTATTCATGGATTTAATGAATCGGGTGTGCAAACCGTATCTGGATAGATTCGTGATTGTGTTTATCGATGATATTTTGATCTACTCTAAGAGCAGAATCAGGAGCTCGAATGGACACCTTAAGTTGACTTTTGAAGTTATTGATGGAGGATGAATGTATGCAAGTTCTCAAAATGTGAGTTTTGGCTGTCGAAGGTATAATTTCTTGGTCATGTGATTAAAAGTGAAGGCATTCACGTTGATCCCGCAAAGATTGAGGCAATCAAGGATTTGGGCCGTCACCCAAGACACCAACGAGATCCGTTTAATATTAGGTTTGGCTGGTTACTATTCCCGAGGATTTCAATCGAGGGTTTTTAAAAAATCGCTAGACCTATGACGAAACTAACTCAAAAAAGTGTGAAGTTTGATTGGGGAGAAAAGGCAGAGGCTGCATTTCAGTTGTTGAAGCATAAATTGTGTAGTGCATTGGTTTTGGCTTTACATGAGGGAAGTGAGAACTTCGTGGTATATTGTGATGCCTCACATAAAGGGTTGGGCGCCTTTTGATTGCTGAGGGACAAGGTCATAGCTACGCAATCCAGCCCAATCAAGGTTACGAGAAGAACTATACATACACGACCTAGTGGCTGCTGGTGCTGTAGTGGTTTGACTTGAAGATGTGGAGACACTACTGTTACAGATACAAAGCATTTGCGGTATGTTCACTGTTCAAAGAGTTTGCAACACATTCTCGATCGAAGGAGCCTGAATATGAGACAATGACGTTTGTTTAGAGTTGTGAGCGAATACGATTGTGAGATTCGATATCATCCAAGAAAGACGAACGTGGTGACTGATGCCCTGAGTCGAAAGGAAAGAAGTAAGCCGCTACGAGTTCGAGCCTTAGTTATGACTATAAGGTTAAACCTACCAAAGCAGATTTTAAGTGCTCAATCGGAAGCCAGAAAGGAAGAGAACTTCATCAACGAAGATTTGCATGGCATGATTAACAAGTTAGAACCTCGTGCTGACGGAACGTTATGTTTGAACAAACGAAGTTGGATTCCGTGTTTCAGAGAGTTGAGGGCCTTGATTATGCATGAGTCGCATAAGTCAAAGTATTCCATCCATCCTGGATCGGACAAGATGTACCAAGACCTTAAGAAGCTGTATTGGTGGCCCAACATGAAGGCAAAAATTGCCACTTATGTCAGCAAGTGTTTAACATGTGCTAAGGTTAAGATAGAATACTAGAAACCATCAGGATTGTTGGTTCAACCAGAAATTCCACAATGGAAATGAGAGAATATAACAATGGACTTGGTGACTAAATTTCCGAAGACGGCAACTGGTCAAGACACGATTTGGGTAATCGTTGATCGTCTCACTAAGTCTGCTCATTTCTTGCCTATGCGGAGAGATGACAGTTACAGAGTTAACGAGACTGTACTTGAAAGAAGTAGTCTCAAAGCATGGAGTGCCAGTTTCGATCATCTCTGATCGTGATGGGAAATTTACGTCACATTTTTGGAAGTCCCTTAATAAAGCATTAGGTACTCGATTAGATATGAGTACAGCTTACCATCCAGAGACCGATGGTCAGAGTGAGAGAACCATTCAGACGTTGGAGGACATGTTACGTGCCTGATTGTTATCGTCTTTGGAAAGGTTGGGTATAAACATTATCGTGGTAGAATTTTCGTACAATAATAGTTACCATACCAGCATTAAGGCTGCTCTATTCGAGGCGTTTGTAATGGCGAAAGTGTAGATCAACCAAATTCTGTCTGGGCTAAAGTTAGGGATAGTTTTGCTCACTGGCCCAGAGATCATCCACGAGACAACCAAGAAAATAGTCCAAATCAAGAGCCGTATCCAAGCCTCCCGTGATCGTCAAAAGAGTTATGCCGACGTACGACGAAAACCTTTTGAGTTTCAAGTAGGAGATAAGGTCATGTTGAAAGTGTCTCTCTTGGAAAGGGTGAAACGTTTTGGCAAAACGGGGAAAGTTTGAACCCTCGTTCATATTGGAACCTTTTAAGCATCTTTGCCAAAGTGGGAAACCGTGCTATCGTTAAGAACTTCCAGAGAAGTTGAGTAGAGTTCATAGTACATTTCACGTCTCGAAGTTGAAGAAATGCATGGCTGATGAACCGCTTGCTATACCATTGGATGAGATCCAAGTTGACGACAAATTGAATTTCATCGAAGAAGCTGTCGAGGTCATGGACCGTGAGGTCAAGCGTCTGAAGCAGAGTCGTATTCCGATTGTCAAAGTGCGTTGGAACTCCAGGAGAGTTATGAGTTACCTGGAACTTGAAAGGACACAAATGGCAAAGAAATACCCGCTACCTTTTTATCAACTCTGACCCGCTCTGTAGAGGTTGCGTCCTAATCTTTGAGGACAAAGCTTCTTTAACGGGGAAAGAATGTGACAACCCGAGAATTTTTCCGTTCAATAAGTTAGCAGATTTCAGTTAGAAAATTTGATTTTTAAAGTTTCGTTTAAGCCTTACCGTCTTTCTACCGGGAAGTGTTCCGTTATTATCTAAGAATCATCACTGGGAGCGAACCGGGCACCAAACGTTTGTAGTATTTTGGGCAATAACACGTTTTTAATGTTTTTAAAGCAAATTAAAATTCATTTAATTTTTCGTGGTGTGATGCCGTTACCTCGGATTCGTTATTTACTGTGATACGCGTTTTTAATCTATATATATGCTTGTGCATGCTAGACTTTGGAATTAAATCATCAACTGTAGCACTAGTGGACCTAGAAAATGGAAGAGCTACCTTTTGGTCCCCCTTGGTCTCATTACCACCGATTATGCATGTGGTATACAAGAATAGGATTCAAATTTTTGAACTTATCCTCTTGACATGCAAGCAAGAATTTAGCTAAGGTATAGTAACTAGGTGTGATGTGATAGGTGGATATTTTGGTCCCTTATATCTTGTAACTTCCACCGGCCTACACACTGGTGTGTTGTGTGTGTGGTTGCTAGTAAACCTTGTATAATATTTACTTGTTTCATTTCAATCTCTTTCAATTAACCAAAAACATTTTCTCTTGTGCTTTTTCTCTCTAAAACACACATACATCTCTTTTCTTTTTCTTTCTGGCCGACGCCTAAGACACACACCAATCATTCGTTTTTATTCTTTGATTCAATCATTTGAAGATATATTGTTCGAGTTGATTGTTATTTCATCCGGGTATTTTATAAAGTGACAGTTAAAACTGTCACTAACTGCAGCCCATTGAAGGCATATGTCCATTAGCGACGACCAATTTCTGTCACTAATGCAAACAGTCATATCTTTTGAACCATTGCAACACTATGGTGACGAATGGATTTCTGTCACTATATAAAATATCCAAGGTGTTTACCCCTTGATATACATTCACAACCTTTTCCATTATCGTATCCAAAATCAAGTTAATTAGTTTATACAAGCGTGCACTCCACACCTCCGAACTCATATTATAACGTAACTTGAAATTCATTTGGTCTCGGGTAAATCACCATTACACAAAAATGATTGATTACACTAAAATCACTAACAATCCTCTCTCATTTTAGTGTAATCCTTGATTTCCCAAATAATCAAAGCAAATCAAACTCATGCATAAATGAAAATGTCTTGCGATTGAATTTTCATCTTAGTATACTACACGTTCCAAATATTCGAGAATCAGGGTGTCGTAACGATTGAACCCGTCAACCCATTTGAATACCTGAAGATAGTATACACACAAGTTTCCAATGTTTATACTTGACGCTTTACAAACAATGCGTCCTTATCCATTCATGAGCATATAAGAAGCCAAGTCCAAGCTTCTTGAATCGGCAAAACTTCATACTCATATAGGTAGTTTCTTTTAATCATGCCATGCGTTGCACTTTTTCAAAAGAACTATTAAGAAGATGAACTTCAACCTCTTTATCTTGCAGGTCTGAACACATACTTAGGGAAAATATAACATGTGTTCCAATCTCTAAGTGTGAGCTTTTCGCATTGAATTCAGCTTCTAACGTTGTATTAGAAGGGAATTGGGTGTCTCACCATTAGAGAATTTAAATGGACTTTTACTTCCCAAACTCCGACTTGTGCACTAAGTCGCATGCGAACTTCAATGGTAAGCAATTGATATGATCATGGTAACATTGACTTTAAAACATAATACCATATGTTAATTAGCAAGTCCTATAACCATTATACTTCATTATACTTCTTTAGATGAAGAAACAACAAATTAAGATCTTATAGTTAAACACGTTGTATAACTTTATTCCTTTGATCCTAACAATCCATAACAAGTGTAAAATTCAACACTTTTGGATGCATATGTTCTTGATCACTAATCCATCCCTCATCAGTTTCTCTGATAAAGGATTTCCGTTGCAATCACAATCCATGGCCTGCCAAGTATATTTAAAAGACTCGGTTTAATACCCGTATATTTTATTCAGGAACCACTTCCACGACATATGCGCATTATGCCATAGAAAACTACCAAGTGCCTTTAAATAATTAGTTTGAGTAAATACCATACTCCTTATCAGTCAACTAAACAACTTGTTAAGCCAAAGCAAGATCGGTTTGATCCGTTCTTGTGATTAAAGAAAAATTAGTTACCAATCAGTTACATTTTAGACTTAATGTACTGATTGGATTGAGGCTTGTTTTCAATTATGTACATTAATTTCTTATACAAAATCACATGTTCAAGAAAACACAAGTACATGAGTTTACCACAAGTATATAAAACCATGAATCAACAAGCTATCAGGTCCGAAGATTCAATAACGTTTTCCACTTTTTCGAATTATTTTGCCATGTCTAAGGATAAATGTTGGAATTGAATATAAAGCCCCATACATTCTAACAATTTGCTACGTTTACATGGTCCTTATCCATATTATGTCACAATGGCAAATAAAGAAAACAATATTCAAATTTAATTTCATGTAGTCATGTTAGTCTCATCAATAAACACCAATCATCAGGCATGTATAAACATTTATACTGGAAGAAGAGTAATCTTTTATTAAACAAGATAGAGGAATCTTTATTTAAATAATGATTTGCCTTAACATATAATAGTAATTAATATTATCATGACCGATAACCATTAAAGGAGACCCAAACAAATTCTTGTCAAACAGTGTGGATTTAAGTGATATGATCACAGTTCCATGTTGAAGTAACCGCCAAAATAATGGTTTCCCGCCATTGACAATTTGCTTTATACTCTTCGATTTTTCACACAACTTTATCATGCATAATATTATCCAACCCAGATTTCCTTACAAATCCAATATTTGCATGATTCAAGTTAACAATCATCAAGAACCCATGTAAGAATATGAGCATATCCTAACAATATGTGGCTCTAATTTCCCATTCAAGAATTCTTAAATTACTAGTTCATATACAGAACATAGTCATGCAAATCGAATACATAATCTTATCTTGTTAATGGTAAACACATAAGTGCCATGCAATCAAAGACCAATGTTCCAATTAGTTTTGTGAACAAAACCGCAGATGGCAAAAGGAAATAAAGTATGGCCTTTATCAATACTTAATGCAAATAGAATGGAACATGGATTCATAACAAATTCCAGATTATTTACAACCAGTAACATAAACATGATTCACATTTCAACAAACATAATAATCGATCAGTTTTTCAAATTCATTTGCGACATATATAATCATATAAACAATCCAACATTAAAGTCAACCATGTTAAAATATAAGTTAATCGATAAGCATATAGACACAAGTTATTTCAGTGACTATATGTAATCCAATTAAATATAGACATGATACAATCAGACATAATTAGATGGATCAAATAACATGTTAACAAACACATCTCATGCAATTCATATATGCATCATAAACTAATATTAATAAATATTACGGAGTAACAGATATTGTGTACCGTAGTATCGTTCATACGCATCATAAATCCAACCATTTTGAAAGATACGTCATGGAATAACAATTGTAGTACATGTTAATGATCAGGCTCCTAATCATCTTTCTTATTCCACCGAATTTGAGTGATATCTTAAAATCTCTTTCTCGATTCACCAATCATGATTATCACTTTGAGAATATTGTATCAGTTTGTTGGTATTCGGGTCTTGATAATCAAATATTGCCGGATAAGTTCTTGAATCGTGTAAAAGTCCACTTTCCTGATACAATATTTCTACCCTATTGATTGCCCTGGGTTACAAGAAATTTGTATAGGGATAAGACAAGAATGAACCACCCAAATTCTAGGCAAAAAAAAGAGAGCAAAACATTAAATAATTTATTGTATTTGTTGTTGATATGAATATGTTTGATTGCCTTGGGTTACAAGAAATTTGTATAGAGATAAGACAAGAATGAACCACCCAAATTCTAGGCAAAAGAAAGAGAGCAAAACATTGAATAATTTATTGTATTTTTTTTGATATGAATATGTTTATATATTAGAAGACCAAAATATGTTTACATATATATAAACTAAATGGTGGTTGTAGTCTTGTAGGGAATATGTGTGTCTCTTGGTGAAAAGACACACCCTTTAGTGAAAAATCAACACATCCTTTAAATGTTCCAGCAACAGTTTTGTAACAACCTAAAATTGTCGCTAACCGCTATCATTAAAGACATGTGTATATGGACAATTTAGTGACACAAGAATTCTGTAACTATGGCACACGAATTCTGTCACTAAACTTCCCTTGACTTACATTAACAACCTTTTTCATTTTTCGCACCCGAAATCAAGTTAATTAGTTTATACAAGTGTCCACTCCACACCTTCGAACTCGTATTATAACGTAACTTGAAATCCATTTGGTTTCGGGTAAATCACCATTACACAAAAATGATTGATGACACTAAAATCACCAACAGATCCAACCGTTATAAAATTCACGATTACCTTGTACTAATTTGATGTTATTTATTAGTAACAAGTCTCGTATGTTTTGATTAAAGTAGCTTTCTTTTAGGGAGGAACAAAAGAACCACAAAATCAGACCGAACCGGAACCAAGAAAAACCATCCGTATCCAGACCCAATGGTTCCAGTTCCGGTTATTGAGTTTGAGATTTTTCGGTTTTTGGGTCGGTTCCGTTCGCGTCCACTGGTTCTCGGTTCCGAGACCGAATACCCAATAATTCTAAAAACATGTAATTTTTTTTACTTCCCATACTCAACGCCGATTGTGAAAGCTTTGATGTGCACCCAAGATTGAATGAGAAAGTCGAGAAAACAAATTATTTGGGATGATGTTTAAGAACTTATTAAAGACGATGAGATTGTGAAAAATAAGAAATAACAATTAGAGAAACTAACCGAAAAATAAAGGGAAACAAACGGTGGAACAATAAACGGTTTTGTTATTTGGTTGGATAAAGTTTGAAGTTGTTTTATTTTGCTTTTTTTTTATTTATATGCATTTTTTAAGAATATGAACAATGTGAAACTTCTGATTGTTTGTTTGAGTTTATGCTTTAGGTTCGAAACGTTATGGATTTAAACGTAAATAATTGTAAACGCTTAAAAAGGTCAATTTTTTTGCGTTTTTTATTGGCTTAATCCATTAACGCATGATTCTTTATTTTAATTTTCATAAAATCGGTTCCTAGCCAGGTAGACCCGAGGAACCGAAACTCGAACCGATAACTATATCCGGTTCGCTTTTCCGTTCCTACTTTTCACAAAATTCGCTTCTCGAATTCATCAGGTCCGGTTTTGGTTCCAACTGGTTCCGGACCCGTGCTCATCCCTACTTTCTTTGTAAGTTTACTTGTTTTGCAAAGCAAGTAAACATGTAGCTTTGTTAGGGTGTTTGTTTGAGTCGGTTGAGGCCCAAGTTTGATTTTCAGGTCGATTTATATTGCCCCTCACCTCTATAAAAAGGAGGTGAGAGTGAAGGTCTCAACATATACATGCATCTTATCCTATCTTTTGTAACCGAGTTCGAGGTTTAATACACTAATCGTTCAATTATACATTGCGGATTTTGTTTATTTTATTCATTACAAAAGTCGTTTGACTTTTGGGTCTTGGCTTACTTGAGTCAATTGAAGCTTTTTTTAACGGCAATTTTATTAAGAGACTCTAGCAAGATGATAGAGAAAAGAGGCGTGTTAATTGAAGCTAAAGCTTCACGTTTCCGTATTCAACGATCTGGGTTGATTAAAGACAAGATTCTAGCATTTGAAAATTGCAGTCATTTACTTAAGCACCTACAATATAATATATGTGAAGAGATACAGTGAGAAGAATAATTATAATGAGAAGCATGGGAAGTAAATAAAACCATACATTTCAAATGATCAAGTAAAATTTCAAGGAAGATGCATTCATTTTTGTAAGTAATCTTAAATGTGTGATTCTTGTTACTTCTCATCATTATCAATTTAATTATTCTTTTCATTTTAACTATAGAATATATACCATGTTACCAACCTGTCCACTTCGATTTTTTACTCTAGTTATTTTAAAGTTTAATAACTATTTCATGAATCTTTTTTTCTAACCTTACAAGACAAGGACTAATAGATTCCTATGCCCCGCGGAGCAAACTTGAAGAAAGGACTTTAGATTATTATTCCCCGTCGAGCACGTTAGAGTACTATTTGGTCTATACTAGCAATCCATTGCCTTTAAATTCATTACTATTTGTTTGTATCTTTCTGCATCTCTGATTTGATCATATGATACCTTTCTTTCTATACATTTTTTATTGGGGTAAAAGCTACAAATAATGTATGTACTATCATATATAACTCATTCTACATAATGAATTCTTAAATGTGTCATTATACCTAGTGAAACCTTCTTTCTAACAACGGTAAAAGCTAAAAATACTCTATGTACTATCCCAGATAACCCATTCTACATTATGAATTCTGACATGCGGCTACCATTTCACCACAGAACTAGCAAGAAGCTAGTGAAACTAATTACTTTCTATACATTTTTTTCTATACCTCTATTTCTATTCATAGATATATATCTTTTTGTCCAAATTTGTGTCGATCATGCACTTCATCAAAAGTAAAAGCTTAATGGGGATACTGCTCGTCCTATTTTTGGCTCCCACTATCTCTTTTTCATCAGGGGTTGACACCATATCCTCAAACAACTCTCTCTCTGGAGACGGAACAATTGTATCCAAAGGCGAAACTTTTGAGTTGGGGTTTTTCAAAGCAGGTAACTCTTTAAACTATTACGTAGGTATCTGGTACAAGAAGTTATCTAGCAGTCCTCGTACCATAGTTTGGGTAGCGAACCGAGAAGCACCCATTTCTGATAGATTTAGTTCTGAACTAAAACTTTTGAATGGTAACTTAGTGCTCTTAAATGAGTCCAAGTCCCCAGTTTGGTCAACGGATGTCACCTCCACCAGCGGTTTAAATTCTGCAGTCGCTGTTATTCTTGATGATGGTAACTTAATCTTGACAGATGGTTTAGATTCAACTGAGCATGTTTGGCAAAGTTTTAACCACCCGGTTCAAACTGTATTGCCTGGTGCTAAAGTTTGCATATGATAAGAGGAGAAACAAAAGCGTCCCTCTTACTTCATGGAAAAGCACAGAAGATCCTGCGTCTGAACTCTATTCTCCAGAGCTGCATCCTGTTATGTTGATGGTTGCACTTAAATGGAATGGTTCTATACAGTATTGGGATACTGGTTCTTGGGATCCTTTGCTGGCTAACCCTTTTTACAAGTACAACTACACAAGGAATGAAGGAAGATTACTTCAATTATTCGGCTCATAATCCTTCCGTTATATCTAGATTTACAATGGATGTTTCAGGTCAGTTTCAGCTACAAACGTGGTCGGAATCTATCAAAGCGTGGAATATCATCTGGGCTCAACCTGAAAATCAATGCCAGGTATGCTTTATGTGGGAATTTTGGTACTTGCAGGCAGACTGGATTGTCACTTTGTAATTGCTTGACTGGTTTCCAACCAAGATCACAGAGTGATTGGAATCGGAGTGATTTCTCTGAGGGTGTGTCAGAAAAACAAGTTTTACTTGCTCGGGAAATGAGGAAAAGCCCGATTTTCTGACGATTAGAGTAACGAGTCTGCCTCCAAATAATTCGGTGGCAGTTGGGAGTGTTGGAGAATGCCGTACCACATGTTTAAATGATTGTTCCTGTAATGCTTACTCTTATGTGGATAATGGTTGTTCATTTTGGAATGGAGAGCTTTTGAATCTATCAGAAGATAATTTTAATGGGAAAACAATGTGCATCAAGGTTGCTTTAAAAGATCTCGCAAGTCATAAAAAAAACAAGACAGTCATCATTGCTATTGTCATAGGGTCCGTTGCAAGTGGCATTCTAGTCATAGGTATACTTTCGTATATAAACTATAGACGAAAGAGGATGCTGGCTGGGAAAACATCACTAGAAGGATCGCTGGTGGCGTTTGCCTAAAGAGATTTGCAATTCGCCACCAAAAATTTCTCAGAGAAACTAGGAGGAGGCGGTTTTGGTTCCGTTTTCAAGGGGATACTTCGTGATTCATCCATTGTGGCAGTGAAAAAACTTGAAAGCATCAACCAAGGAGAGAAGCAGTTTAGAAGCGTGGTCAGCACAATTGGAACAATCCAACATGTTAATCTTGTACGTCTTTGCGGGTTCTGTGCAGAAGGTAATGATAAGTTGCTGGTGTATGATTACATGCCAAATGGTTCTCTACATTCCCATCTTTTCCATGAAAAACAAGAAAATGTTTTAAACTGGAAAACGAGGTATGAGATTGCACTTGGAACTGCAAGGGGGCTGGTTTATCTCCATGAGAAATGCAGAGACTGCATAATTCATTGCGACATAAAGCCAGAAAACATTCTATTAGATGGCGATTTCCACCCAAAAGTTGCAGATTTTGGTCTTGCAAAACTTGTTGTTCGATAGTTTGAAGTCAGGATATGACATCTAAGAGAGAGGACAAGAGGTATCTGGCACTCGGAATGGTTATCAGGGTGGCCGATCAACTGCCAAAGCAGAATGTTTTTTCGCTATGGAATGATGCTATGTGAATAGTGCACGGTATAAGAAACACATGAGGGATTTGAAAGATCAAATTTACTTTCTCCCTAGTTATGCTGCAACATTTTATATGTCGGTGAGGAGAACATCCGTTAGACTAACTAAAATAGGGTTAAACCGGGAAGCTAGTGTGATGAAGTTACCAAAAAGCTTTCAAAGTTGCCTATTTTGTGTATTCAAGATCAGAAGAGTGTAGAGCCTTCAATGATCTTGTGGTACAGATTCGTTGAGGAGTTTCGGTGTGAGCATGCCTCCAATCCCGGAAATATGCAGCCTTTTTCTGTTGTATAGAACTGAGCATGATGAGTACGATTTTTTTCACCAATATCTCCTCAATGGCATTCCAGAGCAATTTTCCAATGTGTATTCCCCGCAAGAGTGCAACATTCTTCTGAATCTAATATTATTTTTCTCTTTTAGCTCAGTGTTCAAACAAAATATATAAAGTATTACAAGATAGAAGCAAGAACCCCAAATCCGGTCTTGTTGAGTTTCATGTCATTAGTGATCACAAGATGTTACCTTTATTAAAATATGCTATGAAATAATAAACATATATACCATACCGCGCTACTACCACCACCCTTGTAACATCAAGCTTCCGCAGTATTTTAATAAAAAGGTGTGTTTTAAGTAACTTGTAATTTAAAGTTTTTATACGATTCTCTTTGTTTTTGAATTCTTACCAGCTTGAAAGGATTTATAGACAAATGAGAGAGAACACATAGTGACACATTTGTGTATTGAATTAATGAGGGAAATGAATTACAAAGTGTATGGAACTAATACATGAAAGGCCTATTTATACTACTACTACATTATTCTGTGAATAATTAAGCTACATGCTAAACTAAGCTGCTTAACATACTAAGAGTTTATTACATCATATTGCATTGTATCATACACTTGTTGAGGAGCAGTCTAGACTTGTGGTGTGTTGTAGGGGTGTTTGGCTCTTTGTGTATATTATGAACTGAGTGTTTGGATGAGTGTACTACATCATTGTCACACCCCGTAAATTTCAGGTCAATATTTTGAACTTTTCCGATCATTATTTTTGACTTTTATACGTTACGTTTGAATCTGGCAGTTTACCGGGAAGTTAACCCGCGTAAATCTGAAAAACGTCATCGGACGCGTTCCGACTTCGGATTTTGATTAGTTTAGACATTATATGAGTTATTTTATCATTTCTAAGTGTTTCGTAGTTTACGATCACTTCCGATATTTATTTTTACGTTTTAACGTTTAATTTGCGTTTTTCGCGTTTTTGACCTAACGGAACCCCGGAAACCTGAAATCTTTTCGTGTAAACTTTATTTATCGTTCACCTCGTATTCGTAAGTCAAAAATTTCGTTCATATCCCCCCTTATTAATTTCGGACGCCTAAACCAAACCAAATCAACCATAAGTCTTGAAATTAAATCAAAGACATCTTTTCTTGTTTTATTATGCATGTGTGCATGTAAGAGGTGGATAGTGACTTCTCATGGAGTCATTACCATGCACAAGAAGCCATGCAAGACTAGTGCATGTGATCTCATCCACTTTGACTCACCAAAATTCAAACATAAGACTAGATAATGAACCATGGTCCCAAAAATTGAACCCCTTGGTCCTTGTGGTTGTTTTCGGCCGAACAAGAGCACACCAACACTCTGTGTGTTTGGTCAGACGTTGACACTACAAACCACAAACCTAATGACCATCCTTTGTCCTATAAATACCTCACTATAACACACATTAGGTCATTTATCATTTCCATAGCCTCACCAAAAAAATTTCATCTCTCTTTTCTCTCTCTAGCTCACGGCAAACAAACACCCATTTAGGGTTTCTATATCTTTGATTTCTAGCAAGATACAAGTATACCAAGTTCATTTCTAAGGTTACCTAAGGTGGTTTCAAGTATTAGTTGGTTGATTTTCAAGGGTTTTCTCAAGATCTAAAAGTTAGGGTTTCTAATTTTATTAGTGGGTTTTCAAGATCTAGTGTTTTTGGGTATAGATCTTGTGTTATTGCTTCTTGTTCTTCATTCTTGTAAGCATTTCTTGATCTTTCTTTTGATACTTTCCTTTCATTCTTATGAATCTTGTTCATGCTTAAGAATCCATGTGTTTGTGGCACTTTTTATAAAAAGAAATGAATTAATATTTTGTCATCTTTTATAAAAATGAAAGTAATATGTTTTGTTACGATTGCGATCTTGTGAATGATTGAAAAGTGAGTTGCAACAATAGAAATGAAGGGATTATGTTAGTTTTAGGTGTGGTTTGGTTGTAAATTAGTTGTGAATGGAGAATAGGCTAGACTAGGCACTATTGTGAAGTTTGGCGTGATTTTTGGAAGCGTTTGTGAAATACATAGTTGCTGATCCGAAATTGTTTTGAGGTTTTGGGCGACTTAGGAATGTTTTCAATAGGCGTAAAAGTAGTTTTTGGAGAGCTCGTTTCGAATAGATAGTTTTTCATATATTGTACACTAAAATTAGACTTAAAACGGCCAAGTTATAGCCAAATGAAACTTGAAACATTTTTTGGCAAAACCATTTTGACGTAGTGCTGTTTGGAAAATAAAATGAGGTTTTCGGACACTTTTGGACATTTTTGGACTTTCTAAACGTTGGCGAAACATATAAAAACATTAGGTTATTGATTAGAAACATTTGAAATGTCATAAAAATATGTAAATGATGTCGGGATTGATAAATGAGGTAGGATTCCAAAAATAGTAACTTTTATTATGTTTTAGCGAAACGGACATAGAAGTTAAGCGATTAAGACTAGTTAGTGCGTTTTGAAAATATGGAAACTTAACAAATATAGGGGACGGTATTAACGTCTTGAAACTAAAATCTTTCCTAAAAAGGAAACTTTCTATAAATGGTAACTTTCGGAAAAATGTCGGGATTCAACGAAGAACGTTATAATTTCACTAAGTCGTTTTTGATAAATAAAACCAAAACACAAACACACATGGATGTCTTTCTATATTAAGCGTTTCGTGCTATATTTAGTATACTTTCCGTTTTCCTAAGACGCGTTATTTATCTAGGTCGCGGCTAGATTTCTATATCATCTTTCATTTACGTGATTTACCGTTCGCTCATCTTGCTAAGGTGAGTTCATAGCCCCACGTTTTTACTACTATTGCTTTACTACTTTGGGGTGAGAAACATTGCTTGCTTTTAAACATTGGACACAAATGCTTTACGTTTTTCCCAATCTTGTTTACGTGTTGCCTAAGTAAATGTTGAAACTTGTATGCCCGAGTTATCATGAACCGTTAGTTACTTATGATCAGTTGGATTGGTAAGTGAGCGCGAGTGTTGTAAATAGATCTATTGGGACTAATCATCCCCGTCCGTGTAAGTAGCTCTTACATGATCAACGGACGTATACCATGTCGAGTGATACGGTGAAGCGCCATGTTGGCACCCGTCAGGGCAAGTTTATTTAGCATTTTGCATGCTCCCATTACATTTAGCCTCGGTATCATGAGCTTAGCGCAACGTAGATGCTTTTTATGTGATATTGTATCTGTTATAATAGTCACATGCGTTTTGCAAAATTTGTGGTCCACTCTTATATCAAATTCAAACCTATGAATTCACCAACTTTATGTTGACGTTTTAAGCATGTTTTTCTCAGGTGCTTAGCTATGGATGTCTTTGCTTGCTTTATGGTGTTGCCTTGCTTTGGACCAATTTTCAAGACTTATTAATATCTATGTTAACATCGTTGTCAAACTTTAAAACCTTTTATTCGCTTCCGCATATTATCTATGAACCTATGTAAAACATTAACTATTTTTTTAATGCAACGATGTTGGATTTTTAAACGTGCCCTTAAAGGTCGTTCTTTGTATCTTGTGTGATATTATGATGTCACGCCCCCGAACACGTGTTTTCGTCTAGCCCCATTTAGGGGTGTGACAGATTGGTATCCAGAGCCAAGGTTATAGAGAACCAAGTAGAATATTAGGTCTGGTCTATAACCAGTATGTGATCCTACGTGTTTCTACTTGCTTACCTATATAATTACTATCGATAAGTATACTGGTATTAATTATAATACTTTCCCATAATTATATTACGTATAATTTTGCCATGACTATACCTTACATCTACATTTTTCCTGCATTGCACGCATTGGCATGGTTTCATATAAAGGGGATTTATATAAACATTTGCTTGTGCAGGTTATGGCAGCTCTGGTTATTTCTATTTCTTCGGACGTATCAGTCGAGAGTGTGGGATCCTCTTTTTCGCGAGTTATCCTTATCGGTTCTATTTCTGTTGAGGTCCCGGTTGCACCGGAGGTGGGGGCGGCTACAGTTGCCTCACCTGCCGGGGTTACGTTAGAGGTTGATCCATCAGAGAGTTCACCACCTCATGTATCTGTAGCACCTATGGTTTCACCTTTTCTGTGTTCAGACGATTCAAAGTCAGATACTGAGATGCCCGAGAGGCATGTATCACCTACACCTCATGATGCTATGCTTACTAGGTGGAGGAGCAAAGTTGCATCACGATCATCGTCACCTACTATTTCTACTCCAGAGATCCCTACTGCTCCCATTCTACCCGCACCATCTGCTGTTGTTGCACCATCTACTGATATCATCTCAACTGTTGATGCACCACCCAAGATTCGTCGACGGCGAGCTATTCTTATCCGACCCGGAGAGGACATTCCTATTGGTTGACTTTACCGTACTCATCCTGGTGGGCTATGTAGGGCATTGACCGCGAAGAAGTCAGTTAAACCTTTACCTTCTCATCGTTTAGCATTGAGGCATACATCACATCACTTGGATCGTTTTACTTTCGGATCATTATTGGGTCATTCATCTTTAGATCATTCATCATATGGGCATTCTATTTCGGGTCATTCCTTATCCGGACATGCATCACCAGACACCATAGTTGCTGATTCATCTACACCACCGAGATTTATTTATCCACCACTTTCTAGGACTCCACGGTGTAGCGAGGCTATCTCCGTTAGAGGTCTGCCCTATTATCTACCATGTATCTACCAACGACATCTGAGTCATCAGCTGAGGATTCTTCTTTTGAGTCATCTGCTGGACCATCTCGCAAGATATGTAGGTCCCCTACTACTATTGTGACTTTATCTATACATGCTACGAGTGCTTTAGTTCTTTCTCGTGCTGATCTCTTTCCACCTCGCAAGAGGTTTAGGGATTCTATTTTACCAGAGGATAGTGTTGAGGAGGACATTGATGCCAATGAGTTGACGAATATTGAGGCGGATGCTAGAACTGATGAGGTTGCAGTAGATAAGGATGTTGAGGCTAGGGTTGATGTAGGTATTGGTATGGAGGTCGATGTTGGGGTTGATGTAGAGGACGAGGTTGAAGATGAGGTCGAGTCTAGTGATAGGGGTACTATGGAGGTTGGATTGGATGTGGTTGTCGGGATTGATATCCCTGATGGTATGCTTATGCCCAATGCTGTGAAGCGTTTAGAGCAGGTTGAGGAGGGTTTGCAAGATATTTAATAGCATGTTATGGAGATACCTCTTCAAAGGATAAAGGACATTGAGACGAGACAAAGAGAGTTAGAGGAGAGGAGTTTGATTGCTGGTGGAGAAAGAGCTATCTTACTTGAGCAGGTTAAGTCCTTAGAGAGGAGCAACGCGAGACTTTGAGGCAGCATGATAATGAAGAGAGCGAGAGCCGATAGGTTTCAGCGACGCATGAGCTTTATGGAGAGTGAGCTTAGGCAGATCCATAGGTTCCGCTACTATGACAGGATGCGATTTAGGAGATTAGAGACATTCGCTGTGAGGCGTTTGGGTTTTCGTCCATGATGTTGTGTATAGACTTTAGACTAGTGGTAGAACTAGTTGGTAGTAGTAGTAGTATTATCGTAAATTAAGTTCCCCATTATGGATTAAATGTAACTGACTGATGCTTTTATATATGATATGAAAAGCTTTTTTTGATTCTCTCGCGTGTTCGTCTTTATTGCTGTCTACTTGTTCTGGCAAAACTTGTTCTATTGTATTTTCCTATATAAACCTTATTTACCATTTATAGTGGCTATATCTCGTATCGAATCTCACCGTGTGCTATGTCTTGTGCTAAGAACATGACTATCACTCGTTCTGGTATGACCCCGGAGGCAATCAAAGAACTCGTTAACCAACGAGTGGAGGAAGTGTTGGCTGCTTATGAGGCGAACCGTGCCACAAATGCTCTCGAGGCTGAAAGTTAAAGCCAAAATGGCAGCGACGACAATAGTGGAAATGGTAGAGATGGAAATGGTGGAAATGGAAATGGTGGAAATGGAAATCTAAATGATAATAAGAGAGGTGCTAGGCCTGTTGATCGAGAGTGTACATACCAAGACTTCATAAAGTGCCAACCACTCAACTTCAAGGGAACGGAAGGAGTTGACGGGTTGATAAGGTGGTTTGAGAAGATGGAAACAGTTTTCCATATCAGCAATTGTCCAGAGAAATACCAAGTCAAGTATGCTACTTGCACACTATTAAACAGTGCACTAACTTGGTGGAACTCACATAAGAGGACCGTTGGAACTGATGCTGCATTTGCCATGTCATGGAGAGAGCTCATGAAATTAATGGCTGGAGTGTACTGCCCAAGAAATAAAATTCAAAAGATGGAATCTAAGCTGTGGAATTTGACCGTGAAGAACAATGATTTGGCTGCTTATACTTAGAGATTTTAAGAGTTGACTATGATGTGCACCAAGATGGTCCCCGAGGAGGAGGATCAGGTTGAGAAGTTTATTGGAGGTCTCCCGGATAATATCCAGGGTAATGTGATTGCTGCAGAACCCACGAGACTCCAAGATGCTGTTCGGATTGCCAACAACTTAATGGACCAAAAGTTGAAGGGATATGCTATGAAAAATGTTAAAAACAAAAGAAGGTTGGAGATCAACTAGAGAGACAACCGTGGACAGCAGCCACCATTCAAAAGGCCAAATGTTAAAGGTCAGAATGTGGTAAGAGCCTATACAGCTGGCAACAATGAGAGAAAACCATATAATGGACCATTGCCTCTCTGTAACAAGTGTAAGATTCATCATGAAGGGCTATGCACTGTGAGATGTGGGAAGTGTAACAAGGTTGGGCATTTGACCCGAGATTGTAAGGTTACAAATTCCACTACTTCTACTCATAGGGGTCAAGTATTGAATCAAAGGGTTATAACCTGTTTTGAGTGTGGAAGGCAAGGATACTACAGGAGGGATTGCCCAAAGCTGAAAGATCAAAACCGTGGAAACAAGGCTGGAAATAAGAACGGGATTGGTGAAGCAAGAGGAAAAGCATATGTGCTGGGTGGAGGAGACGCTAACCCCGATTTAAATGTCGTCAAGGGTACGTTTCTTCTTAATAACCATTATGCTTCTATGATATTTGATTCAGGCGCCGAATGAAGTTTCGTGTCGACTACTTTTAGTACCTTGTGGTCATCACTAGATAGTGACACTAAGCGGAAAATGTTAACAGGTCGAGCGGAATATGCAGGATTAGTCAAAGCGGAATATGCAGGATTAGTGTAAGCGGAATATGCAAGTTTAGTTTAAGCGGAATATGTAGGTTTAGTGTAAGCGAAATATGGAGGACTGAATTTTAAGCGAAATATGTTTAGAATTTCAAGCGAAACATGCAATTCTCAATTCAAGCGAAATATGTTTTAAGTTCAAGCGAAGCATGTAAGACTGAGTACAAGCGAAATATGTTTCAATTCAAGCGAAATATGCAGTTTCAATTTTCAATCGAAATGTGTAAATTTTGAAGCGAAATATGTAATTTCCAAACAAAGCGAAATATGCAATTTTTCTTTCAAGTCAAGCGAAATATGCACATTTTCAAGTGAAATATGTCAGTTTAGGTTTTTTAATTTTCAAGACATTTAATTCACAACAAACAAACCTTAATCCAAATCAATTAACATTCACGGTTTTCTATTGATTTTGTAAAATCCCGCGAAAGACACAACTCTTTTCTCGGTTTTAATCATAGACTTGTAAAATCCCGTGAACGTTTATTGCTTTCTTTTTACCACAACTTCAATCACAACAAATCTACTTAAGATCCTACAATTATTTTTCACTTCATAATTTTCAGTAAAATGGAAACGAAGGATACTTTATCTTTGTGTTCTAATTTGGAAGAACAACAAATACAACAAATTCAAGACAAAGCAAAGAAGAGTTGCATGGTATCTTTTTGAAAACTTCATTCACACCTCAAGCTTCTTTCAAAAAATGACTTAAAAGGAACTCGAACCGAGTCTGGATTCAAACGTGCATTTGCGACACTCTTTGGTCAAGATATAGAAACTTTCACAGGCACAATGTTCCTGAACGTGGACCAACTAGAAAAACAACTTGACAAAGAAGAATTTCAAGAGATTGGATCCATGGCTGCTTTTAAAGTACTCAAGACACAGTTTCAGATGTTCATCAAGTCACGGTTGTATATGGATGATGAATATGTTGTAATGACACACAACTACTTTCTCCAATACACTCAAATCGAAATTCTAGAATTCTGTGACACACTCATCCAACACATGGAATCTGTAAAGAAGTCGATTGATGAAAGAGCACTGCATAAAAGAGAGTATGACATCTGGGTGAATGAAAGACCAAACGCAACAAAAAGATGAAAACAACAAAGATAAGTGATTCGAGTAAGCATTGCTGCTAGCTTGGCTGATACAAAAAGCAGTGGGACACATAAAAAGCAAGATACAAGCAGCAGATCAGATGATGCACAAGCAGATGATGCTTGATATCAGAACCCATATAGATTGAAAGCCAATGGCTGAGGTACAAAACAACTGCTGATAATTTCAATGTATTTGCTAACAGGACAAACAACATTCTAAGCAACCTGAATTCAAAATGAAGGAGAGGTTGACAGAATGTGAACAATGTCATGACACAATGCCTATGCCTGCTATGTAAAATGATAAGAAGACAACTGAAACTCACAAATCAATCCCTCAAATATTTGTGAAAATATTTGTCTCAAAAAGAGACTGTTGCCCAATTTCAAAAAAGATTTTTTAAGAATGAAAGCCATTGTGTTAATATTGAAACTTTAAATAGCTAAACAAGCTTTAAAAGAAAGGCAACATGGTCAATTTTGAAAGAACAAGTAATGACGCCAAGGTTAAACATGCATAGATGAATTGAAACAATTAAACATCGAATTGGAACATACAGTAGGCTAAGTAACTTAAGAAAATGAGACTATTGAAAAGGCATTACAAAGAACTGTTCTGATTCTATCAAGAAAGAAGCTAAGAACATAGAACACACAACCTCTTTGATTGCAAATAATGTAATTTAAACTCAACATCAAGAAAAAGGTTTTGCAATTGAGCATAAACAATGATTAAGGAAATTAACAGTAAATAGTACTGACGTACTAAGTTGCAAAATCGTCAATCTTAGAGGAAACTGGCTTAAACAAAACCATGTAGAAAACCATCAGTGTTAGACAACCACCTGCGTTTAAGTTCTGAACGACTTAGATTTTCAAAGAAACGTATTTGCCTCCCCAAGTTTATGTCAATAACATTTTGTCCCAAAACCATTCACTACACATTATTTACCTAAAGGAAAGTGATCTGCTGTTTCAAAACCGCATCACATAATGCACTGGCTCATTCTATGTATAGCTCAAATGACATGGTTCATAATCAATAACCTAAAAAAAGACTAAGAAAAAGACACAAAGAAAGCAGTAGGAAGTTCAAAACCAAGTGTGATGCCTCTGCGTAGATCACAAAGCACCACATGGTACAACCAAAACCTAGGATCAATAACCAAGAGTCTAGGAATTGACCTGCATCTAAGAGTAGTTGTGTCACGACAAAGACTGTGTCAATAGCAGAACAGTCTAGGAATTCAAGAAGTTTTTTTGACTCTAAACATTTTGTTTGCTCGACATGTTAGAAATGTGTCTTTAATGCCAATCATGATTCTTGTGTAACAAAATTCCTGAATGAAGTCAACTTACGTGCTAAGGTTCCATCCAATAAGACAACAAAAAGATACATACCCGTAGAGCAAACAAGTTTTGCAAAGAAACCAGAAAGACAGATCCCAAAAAGACAGATCCCAAAAAGACATAGGTCTTCAACCAAAAAGACTTCCGTTGTGCATGAGAAAACAATGACTCATAGATCTTGTCTTATGTAGAAACCAACGGGCAAAAAATTTCAAGACAGTTGGTCTTAGGTGGGTTCCTACTGGAAAGATATTTACCTCTAGCACAACTAAGGTTGACAGTGAACCCACAAATGGTTCAAATGACGATATCACGAACCAGTATGAATGAAAACAAACTCTTGATGTCAGTGCAGGTACAATTAACATACATGCAGGTACATCTTTAAATCCTACAAAGGAATGACTCCGAGTTTGGTTGCTGAAAAGACTGATATATGAGAAACCAGGGCTTCAAGGAATTTTCATCTGATGAATAAGCAATGACTTCTGATCATAACAGTTCAGAACTCGGAATTCAAGACCACAGCAATGAACCTTACAGTTCAACGCTGCTTCCAAAAGTTGTTCCTCCAGTAGACAAGACATCTACATCACGACAAGAGTTGGAATTACTATTTCACCATCACATAACGATGCTGAGGTCAACATGTAAATATTTTTTATAAAACCAAATACAAAAATATAAAATTTTAAAAAGAAAATACAAAATAAAAAAATCAGAAAATGATTCAAAAAATATTCTTCTCGACATGTCTCTTGGAATCGATAACATTTACGTACCTAGAAATGTTGGTTAATATCAACAAGGGCGTGTAAATGAAGTTCGAACAGGAGTTTCAAATGTTTTCAAAACATGTCATTTCTAATTTTTCTTTATGACTTGTAATCACTCTCAGATTGCAACTCGGACCCGAACGACAAAGGAGAGTGTACGCATAAGTGCGCTTATCCTTAGCGTTAGAAGATAAGTCTTCTAACATTTGGTTTTTCAAAAAGTTGAACACAATTTTTCAAGAATTTCTTAATGACGATTCAAAATCTTTCAAAATTGTGTGTTCAACACTCCATCCCTCATATTGTTTTACAAGACAAGTATTCTACATTTGGTGTCATTTTTTTAAATGAGTCAAAGTTGAGGGGAATTTTTTTTGAAAACAATTTTTTAATGATTGTTGGGATACATCATAACATGATAAATTTCTTATGTATTCAACACATATAAAAGAAGGTCTTAATAACAACTATGAATAATAATGACTATAAATAGATTGATGTTAAAAATATTAGTGGTTCAGCATAATTTTTTAAGAATTCTTCAATGACAATTCATAATCTTTCAAAATGTGTGCTCAACACTGCTAACCCTCAATTTTATATTCAATTTTACAACTTGGATATGCATTCTTTATGGTGTCAAAACATATGTAAAAATCAAGGGGGGACAAGTTTATGTATCATTAAATTCATGCTAAATTAAAAGTTTTCCCCCATGTATTTCAAGACAAATTTTAATCCACCAATATATTCCAAAAACTAAAGTGAATTAGTATTTAAAATAAGGGGGAGGAAAATGTAATTAAAATGTGATCTTGAAAATAATAAGTGTCTTATCGACTTAAAGTCGCTGATACTACTTCGAAAAAGTTTTTATGGTTACGATCTCATAACCTTACAACATCTAATTTCACGACGATTTCTGAAGTCCATAAAATGTGGTAAGGTAAGGTATTTTCCGATGGATCTAACCAAAACCAGAGGATCTACCCAAGGAAACTCCATAAGTTAGAAAATAGCCCAGCCCTTTGTAGATAGAGATGATGTGTATAAGGGAAGAATGCCGACAAAGATTGAGCTAACACGTGGAACAAGATCCACAACAAGGTGTTAGTAATAAATGTCTTAGGTAAGCATTGAAGGGGTTGAAGAATTAAAAAGCAAATGTCATGGGTATAAAGGTCTAAAGAAAGAGCCCCCACATCACCTTAGGCAGAAACCAGGTCAATAATATATTGTCAGAATCACAATGTTGATTAATGGATATTGAAGACACATCCAGCCCAGTGATGCAATCACAACCCCCCCGCAGCCATTCGGTATCTCTAAACAGAAACTTGACCCTCATTGTCGCGGAGATACACATGACTCTAATTGACCTTTTCTTACTCCGAGTAAGTTGATATTAATATTGGCATCTGCTCCATCCAGCCTCCGATTCCTAAAACCAAAATTCACTAATATCGAGTCCAGAGCCAAGAGATCCATAAATTAATCTCATTAGACACAAATTCAATTACTAACACTTGTTGAACACACCATCATTTTAGTTTCACAAGTTGTTAAACAAGAGTCCTACGCATTATCCTTGTGATTTGGTGCCAGAACATTCTGAGAGATACTAATGTACTCACAATGAAGATGGAAATCCTGCTTGAGAGCCACATAAACAAGCTCTTGGTAGGTTGACTTTGCGAATTCTATATAATCAAACTTGTGTCAACAGGAAAGAAACGATGGTTCGATTTAAATGAGAATCAAACTTGTTCCAGTAAATGAATTGACGACTTAATCAGAAAGATAGTAACTATCTGATTCACTCTTACCAGTGTTTCTGCTTTAAGACGTCCGTAATGAGAACGAGCAAAGCAAGGTAAATCTAATACATCTGTAGTAGAAGATCCTACGCTTTGAGCTGGAAACCTGTACAAGGAGATTCTTTGAATCTACCTTATCAACATGTATAGTATTTATACTGTCAAACGTCCTAAACGTAACGAGAAGGTTAATCTAACCAATCCATACGAATAACAAAGCATATTCCGCCCACTACGCTTATTTGCTAGCTGTTTTATTTTAAGTAAATCAATAAAGATGGAGAAGGTGAATCCCTTATTCCAGCAAGTTGGATTCATTACCACATCTCATTCTCAAAACTACAAAGTAAATACTAAAATCAACAAGACTCAAGAATCATGAAAGCTCAAGATTCAAGACAAATACTTTCGCACAAACTCTGATATACAAGACTTCCTTCAAAGATAATCAAGTCTATCAGGATATTGTTAGAAAAGCTTTCAAGATGATTCAAAGTAAAGAGCATGTTGGTCAATTCATAAGATCGCAAGGTGGCAAAGACGATCAGACAAAGGATATAAGATTTAAATATCTCGTACGAAAAGACAAAGTCAAAAGACAATGACATAAAAAGGGTTAAAGATCCAAGAACACAATACATGAAGGACTAGCCTACATCCGTAACAAGACAAAGACAAGAGCTTACTACAAAAGAATCTCATTGTATCTCATCAAAGGATTCACAATGACAACTCACTTCGGGGTAGACTGTTAGCCACAAAATGATCTGTCTAACAAGAAAGGTTCGATTCATTAATCATAATTATTTCTCGGGCATAGTTTAATAAAAGATTTATAATAGGCTAGACGGATAAAATAGGCTCTTAAATGTAAGCTAACCAGTCACGTGTATCGGGCAAAAGCCCAAGTAATCCTGAGCCTGGCCCGTAGAAATACTAAAGGCATGAAATCCTTTTAGTTTGGATAAATACACCGACCCCAATTAGTTGAGGTGAGTTGGTCATTGTATTTTTCCATTTGCAAGTAAACTTCTCTTTCTCCATTCACTTTCCCTCTCTCAACTCTCTCTCCTACATTCCTTCACATTCACCTTCCTTAATTTTCTTTGTTTCCTTAATTATGAAGTATAAGTGATTCAAGGTTCTAACAGCTTGAACAGATGGGTATACTTCAAAGGAATGAGCTATGATTAGAATCAACCATATTTTGACTGATGAGTATAAATAAGATACAAACTTTGTTTAAGAAGGATACAAAAGTTGAAAAGACAAAGACAAAGAGAATTGCAGAAGAGACACTACTTCAAGAGTGTTTCAAGAAGTTAAGGACATCTGAAGCTTTAAGGTCAGAACCTATTCAAGAACAACCAACTGAAAAAACCAAAAGAATTATCTAAAGAAGAACTTAAGGAGATGTTGGAGATAGTTCCAGTAGAAGAAATTAAGGCAGAAGCTTTACAAGTAAAATATCCTATCATAGACTGGGAAATTCATACTGAAGGATCAAGAAAATATTAGAAATAAATCAGGTCAGGAAACATCATAGATGCATATCAATTCTTTGAAGATTTGCTCAAAGGATTTAATAAGAAGAACCTTGTTTCCATATGAGTTTAGATAAAGAAAGATTAACGATCAGCCGAACCTACTGAAGATAAGGAAAGAGCTTTATAGGTTGAATTGAAGAGGTTGTTTGAACTAGATAAACATGATGGGTTGTGGAAGCTACAAAGATATATGTATGATCCTTTGACATGGAGACTGTATGGTACATGTGGAGTACATCATGTATCTTCAACAAGAGGACATGACATCTATATGTTGATAGAAAAGGATTATCTATTGTCAACTGCAGTTATGAATTTGATGCTAAGTAAAAGGCTGCAGTAGAAGAAGATAGTGAGATGGCAAGTAAGATCTAAGATGAAGATCTCAAAGAACTAAGAACAAACCAAGAAGCTAGGGGTGTTGAATAATCCTCTCATAGCTAAAAAGTATTACTTTAAGAAACTTGATGAAATTAGAGATAAACACAAGTAATAGATGGGAGGATTGTTGGGAATAAGGGTTTCTACAGTGTATAACTAATTGAAAGTACTTAGTACATGCTTATTTGAAGATTTGTGTTGTCTATAGAAGATTAAAGAAAAAACACTAAGTCATTAGTACTGCTAGTAGTAATAGTTATTACCGTAGTTATATTAGTACTGCCAGTAAAAAATGTTAGTTTATTAGTACTGTTAGTTAGTTTATTAGTACTGTTAGTATAAGAAATTAGTACTGCTTATGTGATATGCATGAGATATATTAGGAATAGATATGCATGAACACTTAATGCGTTTTGTAAGCCCATTAGGGTTTTCCTTAGTGTATAAAAGGAACCTTACGGCATAGTTAGATATATCTAGAAAAGTCATAGCTATTAGGCAAAGCATATAGTTGTTTTGTGAATCATTCAATATATTACGAGTTAAGAGAAAGATCTTGTGTTACTGTTACATTGCTTTATTGTTCTTCTGGTGTATAAAGATTAGATTCCGCATAATCTTTATATTACTCAAGGTTTCTATCATAATTGTTTTAGATCTATCTAAGACAACCAAAGCTTTAACAAGCTAATCAAAGATCTGTTAAAAAGGGATCAACAAAAGGGGTGATACATTTCGGCAAATGGGGGAAGCTGAACCCTCGTTATATAGGACCTTTCTGGATTATGGATAAAGTGGGAACGCTTGCTTATCGACTTAAACTTTCAGAGCAGTTAAGCCGAGTTCATAGTACTTTTCATGTTTCCAATCTAAAGAAGTGTCTCATAGACAAACCCCTAGCTATCCCGTTGGATGAGATCCAGATTCATGACAAGCTTAATTTCATTGAAGAACCAGTTGAAATTATAGATCAAGAAGTTAAACGGATGAAGCAAAGTTGCATTCCAATCATGAAGGTCCGATGGAATTCGAGACGAGGGCCCGAGTTTACTTGGGAGCGCGAAGACCAAATAGAGAAAAAGTACCCTCACCTTTTCGTTAACCCATCGACAACATCTTAAGCTTTGAGGACAAAGCTTCTCTAACAGGGGAAGAATGTCACACACTGAGAACTTCTGGACAATATTTTAAACTTTTCCGACAATTATTTTCGACTTTTAACGATAAGTTTTAAAAAAAAAAAGAATCTGGCAGTTACACGATAAAGTAAACCCGCGTAAATTTGAAAAACGTCATCGAACGCGTTCTGGCATCAGATATTCATTAGTTTAGATATTATATGAGTTATTTTATCATTTCTAAGTGTTTTGTAGTTTATGATCACTCCCGGTATTTATTTTTTTGTCTTAACATTTAAATTGTGTTTTTCGCGTTTTTGACCTAACGGAACCTCAGAAACTCGAAATATTTTCTTGTAAACTTTAGTTATTGTCCATCTGTTATTCTTAAGTGAAAGTTTTGTTCACCCTCTTCTCTTGTTATATTTTTTTGACAGGATGGCGGGAAAACATGTAAATGTGTGTCTCCTGTTAATACACAGTTGGTGGGTAGAGTTGGTAAGATAAATGGTGGTTTAGACAGATAGTGGCATAGTGTTTTGTTATTTTACGTGATTGTGAACTGTAGACTTGTATATTTTGGAGTAGAAAAGACTGATAAGGTCATTAAATGTTAGTACCTGCTTTATTTTGACACGTGGTCTTGAGTTAGATGTTACGTGTATAATAAAAGCTGATGGAGTGTGTTGTTCTTTGTTTTTTATTATTAATTTTTAGTATTATTATATTTTATTATTTAATATTTTTATTTATTTATAATAGTCGATTAAGTTGTTGAGTTTTACTTTTGTTGTTGCAATTTAAGAGTGGTGGTTTCATAAGAATGTATTTGTGATCAGGCGATAGAGGGAGACAAATGGAATTGGTTTTTACAAATGGTGCGAGGTTAGCGGTGGCTATTGACGCACCGAAACTGTTTTGGGACATGGTGGTACAATTATGTATGAAAGTGACACATGAGGAGTCCATTTAATGCACACAATCATACCGTCCAAGACAAGACAAATCAATGCTTTACCCACCTTTGACTTAACATTGACCGAAGATTGACTAAGCTTGAGGCCAACTAATAAACCAAAAAAAAGACTCAAATTTTTGAAACCATGATGGTCTGTGTGACCTAAGTTTTGGCCGAACCTCCACACAAACAACACCATTGGTGCGTTTGTTGGTCACTTTGCTACAAAAACACAAACCCTAAAACTTCCCTTAGGCCTATAAAACATTGCAATACTTACACAAATTATGGTTTCCTCAATCATATTTCAAGTCACCAACAAAATTTTCTTCTCTTTTTTCCTCTCCTCTTGGCCACGTGCATAAATACACATTACATCATCCATACTCTCCATAGTTTTTTGATTTCTCTCAAGATCCACATCATCCAAGTATATTTTCGAAGTTACCTAAGGAGTTTCAAGTATAGGTTCATTGATATTAAAGGTTTTCTTTAAGACCAGTTAGAGGTTTCAAGATTTGTTGTTTGCGTTTATTATAGATCTATTCTTTTGTGTCTATAAAGATCTAGATGATTATCTCTTTTCTTCATTATTGTAAGTATCGTGAATCTTTCTTTGGGTGTTTTCTTTATGTACTCTTATTATGTCAACAACATACAACATCCTACATGTGTGTTTTAATTTTTTAAAGATTTTAAAGACAAAGATTTCATAATAATGATACTACTTATTTACTAGTTAAAATATTATGTGTTTGGTGAGATGATAGTGATGAGTGTTTTAACAATAGAAATAAAGAGAATAGGTTAGATTGAACGTGTGGTTTTGTTGTGGATTAGTTGTGAAAGGAGATTAGTCTAGATAGGCACTATTGTGAAGTTTGAGGGTGAATTTTGGTTGGGGAGTTTGGCAAAAAGTGACTTGCTGTCCTACATAATTAATAAAAAAAAAAATGAATTTGTTTTGAGGTTATGGTCGACCTAAATAGTTGTTTTCATTAGAAGAAAAAGTAGTTTTTGGAGGAGTTTTCGATTTGAATAATAGTTTTTCCATATATCGCACATTAAGAATTTGGATTTAAAACGACCAAAGTTTATAGCCAAGATGGAATCTTGAAACATTTTTTGACAAAATCTGGATTAATAATGTGCTTGTGTGAATAGTAAATGGAATTTTCGGACATTTTTATACTTTCAAAACACTAGCAAAAAATATAGTCACACATACCTTATGATTAATATCATTATAAAGGACGTCGTTAACAAATTTAGGAAAATCATAAAGTTACTAAAAATTAGTAATTTTTGGTGTTAAAATTAGCGGAAAGGACTTAGAAGTTAAGTAATTAAGGCTAGATAGTGCTTTTTTGAATTATGGCAAGTACAACATGTAGGGCGACGGTATTAAACTCCCGAAACTAAAAACCTCTCTAAAATATAAACTTTCTCAAAATATAATTTTTTTGGTTAAACGCCGAAACTTAACGAAAACTATATGATTTATTTTTCGTCATGATTTGAAAATCAAACTAAAGCAATGACACACATGGATGTCTTTGTGATGAACAAAATTGTGCAATTAATGGCATACAATTTCGTGTTTCCTGAGACGCGTTATTATTCTAGCCCGACCAGAATTTCTATATCATCTTTTACTTTCGTGATTATCATTTGCTCTTTTGCTATGAGGTGTGTATATAGCCCCACGTTAACACTACTTTTACTTTACTATTTTGGGGTGAGAAACATTGCTTGTTTTTAAACTATGGACACAGTTACTTTACGTTTCCTTTTCCTGATTACGTGTTGCCTAAGTAGCAAATAGACCACTAATGCTCGAATTATCATGAACCGTCAATTGCTTAATTGGCCGTACTAGTTAAGTGAGCGCGAATGTTGTAAATAGATCTATTTGGAGTAATTATCCCTATCCGGGTAAGTAGCGCTTACTAGATTCGGAGGTCCCAAACAAACGGATATATACCATGTCGGAATGTCAATAGGTGATCTTGGTCAGATACCTTTAGGTTATGGAATACTATTTGGCATATAAAATGCTTCCTTTTTAAATTGAGCTTCGGTGTCATGAGCTTAGTGCAACAGTAAATGCATTCCTTTTTATGTGAAGTTGTATCTGTTATAACTGCCATCACTGCGTACTGTGAACTTGTGTTCCACTCTTATTATTAAATTCAAACCTATGATCTCACTCAACTTTATGTTGACAGTCTTAGCATGTTTTTCTCAGGTGCTTAGCTGTGGATGTATTTGCTTGCTATTTGATATCGCTTTGCATTGGGCCAATTTTAAAGAAATGCTATTATCTACCGTTTAAACATCGTTGTCAATTTCTAAAACTTTTATTCGCTTTCGCATATTATCTTTAAACTTATGTCAAACTTTAACTATTTTAATTAATGTAACGATGTTGGATTTTCAAACGTACCCTTAGAGGTCATTTGGTATGTGTTATTTTACACATACCTTTTACCTTATAAAAAGGACTCAAATAACCAAAAACCTAATAAAAATGGCAGATATATGCTTGTTTTTGTGTTTGTGTATGTGCAAGTACGGATATTAAAGAAATGGACAAAATCAAAGCAAAAACGAACAAAGCCGGACACGAGAAAGAAAGAACGTGAAAAGCCGAGGCAAAAGTGTGCATTTATCAATAAAAACCCAAGACGAGCCCGTAAACTCCAAAAAAATCCCAAAACCCGACAAAGGAACTAACAGTCGTTAAACCTTACCTTTACAAACTTAACAAATGTTAAGTTTAACTTAACAAATGTTAAGTTAAACATTTATAAACCAAAAACCATTCAACTGGCCCATTTCCTTTTTTATAAAAGCCCAAGTCAACACCAGTTTAAACCCGAGTCAAACAAACAAGAATAAAAAGCGGGAAAACCCATTTTACTATTCACCCCTCTTCTCCTTTTCACCTTGATCACAATTCAACCCCGATTTAAGTGAATTTAACCCTTCTAGAAGAACAAGTCTGACACTTCTGACATAGAGGGGAGCCACACTGGCAATCCCACGACTTATGATTGGTTGAAAAACGTGTCATAGATCCAACGGGCAAGATCAAAGCATTTGAGAGACGGTTATGATTTAATGGTTGAGATCAATGGATGAAGGAGCGTATGAAGATCTAGAAGCTTCATCACCAGGCAATAAAAGAGAAGGCTTCACTCGCAGAGAAAATCATCTAGGAGTAGGAGTAGGGTAGCATATTTTAGCTTATTTTACCAGCTTATTTTTTATGTATTCATTGTAATTTCAGTTTTTTTTAAAAAGTATTGTAACTCAGTTTGCTTAATAAAATTTAAGTTTTGTTTCAATTCTTGTTGTGTACCTTGCAATTTCCTTTTATGTTTTTAAATATGCTTCCAAATGATTAAATAAGCTGTCAATAAGCTCATACTCTCCTCAAAAGCTTCATTAAGCTCAAATAAGCTTTTACAAAGCTTATTTGAGCTCATTAGTTGATTAGACTGTTTGAAAGTGGAATAAATAAGCTGGAAGATAAGCTGGCTTTGGAAGAGCTTATAGGGTTCTTAGATTGCTTATTCAATAAGCTGGGTAGGATATTAGAGCTTATTAGTTCATTTTAATCCCTGTTTTGTGCAAGGGATCAAGGTACATTTCAATATTATTTTTCTCTTCTTTGTTGCTTAATTTTTGCATTTGCTTATTTTTGCTTATTGATGTGCTTATTATTGCTTTTATGTGCTTATTATTCCTTGTCTAAGTTTTTGGTTCATCTGTTTTTGCTTTGTGATGATTAGATCTCTCATTTCTAAGTTTTGTCTTAAATAATTGAAAAATCCAAAAATATTTAGCATAACTGGTTTGCTTATTGTTTGTGCTTATTCAGTTGTCTAGATTTACTAAT
>BQNB010040858.1:0-47121 GCA_026074375.1 Tanacetum coccineum | reverse complement strand
GTCGAGCAATCAGTTCAGGGTAGGGCTGCAAGAATTGGTGAAAGCAATAAAAGGAGATAGGAAGACCACCAAAGAAACACCAACAACAATAACCCCAACAACAGCAATAACCCCAACAACAACAATAACCGCAACCAAAACAACAATCATCGCCAGCAACAAAATAGGAGGCAAGAAACTGTCAGGGCATATGCTGTAGCTCCAACTCAAGGTAAGGTTTATGCTGGAAATCTACCAAAATGCAATCGGTGCAACTTACATCATCATGGACCGTGTCCTTCAAAGTATCGAAGATGTCAAAGAATGGGTCACATGGAGAAGGATTGTAGAGCTAGGCTTCAGGGTGCAGGTGATGACTTCCTGCAGAATGTGACATGTTTTAGGTGTGGTGAGAAAGGACATTACAAGGACAGGTGTCCCAAGGTAAGGAACCAGCAGAATAAGGGAGCTCGTAGGAGAGCTTACTTGGTGGTTGAAAATCCGTAGCAGAATCTGAATGTGGTCACGGGTACGTTTCTTCTTAACGATCGCTACGCTTGTATCCTCTTTGATTCTGGTGCTGAGAAGAGTTTTGTGTAACATCCGAGAATTTTCGAAATTTCGAATGACGATTTTACCCTTTGACTTTTAGGGTCTGGCTTGACTTATAAGAACGACCATCTAAATCACGTTTTCACGACTCGGACTCTAAAGCAAATTGATGTGGAACGATATTCCTGACAACTTTTCAGTTTTACCCGAGACCCGAAAACGAGCAGAAAAGGGCTAAAACAGCCTCGCAAAGTTTTAGAAACGGAAACAACGCGTTCCGACGCAGAAAATAATTAAATTATATTTAATTATCATCTTTTATTAAATAAAAATATTTAATAAATTACTTAGCATTTTAAAGAAAAGCGTTTGTTGAAAAACGCGAATATTCGGGTTAAAATCCATTTTTTATTTTGAGTCACAAAATAAATAACAGATATTTTTATAAATGTTATAAAAATATTTATGAAACACTATCAAGTGAATACTCATTTTTATCAGAAAAATGATTAGAAAAACAATGGCGCAAGTTTCGTGCGTTGATTCATCCGTTAAGTCGCTCAAACGAGTCCCGAACCGAAAGTTATCAAAACTTCATTTAATATTTACACAAAGACCCCTCAACTATTATTAACTTGCCACTTTTATTATTACTTTTTATTATATATATTAAGTTATAACATTTTTTATTTCATTTCCACTCATACATATACACACACATCACTAGTCTCTCTCCCCCACCATGATTTTTCCGGCAGCCCCTCCCTCGCCGGCCACCACCACGCCGCCGCCGGAAAAGTTTTCCGGCGGACTTTTCCGGCGACTCCAAAAATGCTCCTCGTGAGCCGATCTATCCAACCCGCTACCTCACTCTCTTCCACGCGCCTACCCCATCCACCGATCTATTCGATCCACACACCCACTCTCGGTCACGCGCCGTCACCACCACCACTCGACTGCCACTGCCATAACACCACCACTTTCATCTCTATCGCCTCGTCACTCTCTCCATAGGGGTACGTTCGATTCTGTCTTCAACCCGCGAAGGGTGTCTGTTTGGTTGGGTTCGATTCGGCACCACGAAGGGTGTGTGTGGTAGGGTGTAATAACACCTCAAGGGTGCGTTCGGGTTATTGTGGTTCACAGCCGGGTGCGTGTGGTTTATTGATAAAACCCATCAGGGTGCGTGGGTTTATGACAGCACCATAGGGTGCGTGTGGTTTCTAATAACACAACAAAGGGTGCGTTGGTTTGACAGAATCACCACACCGGGTGTGTTGGGTCGTTGTATACAACTAAGGTGCGTTTGTTGTCAGTTAACCACACACAAAGGTGTGTTTGTTTATGGGTTTGAGCAACCCATAGGGTGCGTGTGGTTTATGCACAGATTAGGGTGCGTTTTGGGTGGCTACCACCACCAAATGGGGTGCGTTTGGGTCCGGGTCAGCAGGTAGGGTGCATTTGGTTTCATGAACAACCACCACGAGGGTGGCTTGGTTCGGCTACAAAGACAGCCGGGGGGAGGGGAGGTGTTCGTGTCGGGTTGGTTTGCGTAGGATTGTTACAAAAGAAAAAGGGACGAGGGATGCTCGAGTTGGCTGTCAAATAGCCGGGGTGTCGGGTCAAAACCACTAGATAGGGTGCGTTGGGTTTATTAACAGCCGGGGTGTTGTTTTGACGGTGGCAACCACCACACGGGGTTGCTGTGGGTGGCAGCCACCACACAGCCACCATACGGGGTCCGTTTGTTATAGTGGCAGCCAAACGGGGGTGTTTGGTTTGGGTTTGGCACGAGTAGGGTGCGTTTGGTATTATGGCAGCCCAACAGGGGTGCGTTTGGCTTTCACACCCGCAGCAAGGGCTGCGTTTGGCTTGTACTTCCATCAAAGAGGGTGCGTTTGTTTAATGAAACCACGCACAAGGGTGCGTTTGGCTTAACAGCCCACCCACAAAGGGTGCGTTCGGCTGTGTAAATATGACCAAAGGGGTGTTTGGGACAGCGGGCACAGCAAGGGGTACGTTTGGCTTGGATAGGAACACACAAGGAGTGTGTTTGGGTTAGCGAAACAATAAAAAGGGTACGTTTGGTTCATGATAAACGGTGAATAAATACAACTTAAGGTTTAATAAACATGAAACTGGATATATATATTGGTGGTTTAAAATGGTTAAATAAATGTAATAATTATTATTATGTTCAGTTGATATAAATATATATGTTTATATATTTAAAACACGTGGGGGTTTGCAATATTGATTTCATTGATTAAGTGGGAAAAACGTTAGACTTTATAAATATGGAAAACGATTTATAAATGGAAATGTCATGGCGAAATTTATAGAAGTTTTATACTTAGTAATGTTTTACTAGAGTTTATATTATTTCAGAAACCGATAAAAAGGACTAAATTATATAATAAATTGTATTATACAGTAACCAGATAAACGAACGAAAACTATACTTTTACAATGAGACGAACTATTTTAGACACGACCCGTCGAAGAAACGAAAGATAATTTATAAAATATTATTTTATATTTTATAATGGTTATAAACTTTACAAACATGGTTTGTTGATTCATAACATTAAGACATGGGTATACTTTTATTCAAAGTCTTTTTAGTAGGGTCAAACTAACTGGTTTAAATTATTTACCCACACTTATGATATAATACCTGCAAGGTATTATATACTTTTCATTAATATTTGGATTGACTGTCTTTGTTATATAATTCACGGTCCGGTTGGAATTATATAACGGTATTTTCAAAGGTAAATATATAAAGAATAATAATTACAAAGCTTTGCATATATTTTAAATTTATTTATTTAACCAACCACCAAACCATTACAACATTAAATCTGAATCTTTATTCAACGTGACGTGTTGAGGTGACTATCCATCGGGAAACCCAAATTCATTATCCTAGGCTAGTGGGACTTAGCCGTTAAGAGTAGCTGCAACTTCTTGATCGAGCCGCTTCGTCTTCCGTTCGTATTGTGCATACTAGATGCCTACCTATCAATCGTTCTTCAACATCAAGGTGAGTTCATAGCCCCACGTTTTACATGTTTTACATATATTTTGGGGTGAGAACATGCTTGTTACAAATTCAATTACCGTTTTGATTAAACCCGTTTACGTGCTCATTTTCAACTTGTCTGCATACATGTTTACAAACGCATTTACATGGTTGATTACCTGTTTGGTTTACTTACTCATTTAAATATCTCGCGAGGAGATACAATACTTGGTTTACTTTTGAACGTAAACGCATACTTTACTTTTGAAAGGATTACGGATTAGCTTAAGTGGATTGAACTGACATGACAAAAACGTTACTGGCCCGGGTGTTCTTGTGAGGGGACCACCGGGTAACGGAGTACATATTTTTACTTACTGCCCGTGTGTTCATGCGGAGGGGACACTGTAACGGTAGTACATACTTTAAATCACTGCCGCAAATTGGTACATAACAAGTCTACGTCACAGGCGTCATGAACTGTAATCACTTGGAGGGGTGAGTCGCGAATGTTATGAAATCAGATCTTATTCGGGGTGGATCCCTGTTCGGGTGATTAGCGATCGCCGGTAACGAACATTATAGCGTGATGTCCACGCGGATGATATAAAATAGATCTATTCGGGATTGACAACCCCCGTTCGGGTGATTAGCTATCACTGGGAACGAACGTTATAACATGTCGGAGCACGTTGGGACTACAGGGCCCCCAAACAAATACATAAGAGTTCTTACATGAATTATTTAGCTTCAGTTTCCATGAGCTTATAGTAATCGTAAACATAGTTTATACTCACAATGGATATTTACGTTGCCTTGTTAAAATGGCAAACAACATGAAATACTTATGTGACATAAAATGTGTCGTGCATTCTTTATAAATCTTTGGAATAAGATTGGTACTTTTGGTGACATTAAATTGTCAGCATTCTTTATAAATCTTTAGGATAAGATTGGTACTATTTGTGACATACAATGGTGTCGTGCATCTTATAAATCTTTAGGATTTTTTACATGGCACTGTGATAAACAGTGATACATTCGTATTTAAACTAACCTATGAACTCACCAACTTTAATGTTGTCACTTTTAAGCTTGTTTTTTCTCAGGGTAAATTAATATGCTCTAATTTCTGAAGTGCATATGGAGTCTTTTACATCAAAGCCTTTCATTGTGATGCCATTATGGACATTTGTTATATCAAATCCAGGACTTTGATTAAATCAATGAGATTACTTTTCAAACACACATTATAGAGGTCGAACTCTTGTATCTAGCGCTGGTATTATGAATAGCACCCAAGTGGATATTCCGCTGCGTTGTTGCTATTTGGGGTGTTTACAGATTGTATCAGAGCACTTGGCTATAGAGAACTAGGTTGCCCCATATTTTACCTAACTATAGTCATTTTCACAAAACATTGCCTCACAACGAAACATTTCAAATTGCATACATGCTACTTGCTTATGTGCTTACATTACGTGCTGCATTAAGTGCTTACGTGACATACATATATATAATATATATATATGCTTACATCCTTATGCTATATCACAATTATTATTTAAAGTTATTTAGATAAAATACCATGAGCGTTTCTTAGACATTGTGGGTTGCACAATGGTCTCATTCTACTCGTCAGACATTGTGAGTTATACAATGGTCTCATCTTACTTCTTAGACATTGTGAGTCGCACAATGGTCTCATTTCGTCCTCAGACATTGTGAGTTATACAATGGTCTCATCTTACTTCTTAGACATTGTGAGTCGCACAATGATCTCATTTCGTCCTCAGACATTGTAAGTTAAACGATGGTCTCTAAGGATATTATTTTTTCTTCATAGCATTATACTATATTGTATTACACGGAGACCGTTAAAATTTTTGTTTACATGGAATTATGTATGAACCTAAGTATTACAAGTCTTGTATGGGCGGGACTTGTAATATGAGGATTTATATGATAATTGCTATGTTAACAAAACCCGTCACAGTTCTGTTTACATGGAATTATGTATGAATCTAAGTATTACAAGTCTTGTATGGGCGGGACTTGTAATATGAGGATTTATATGATAATTGCTATGTTAACAAAACCCGTCACAGCTCTGTTTACATGGGATTATGTATAAATCTAAGTATTACAAGTCTTGTATGCGGGAACTTGTAATGAAGGGGACTTTATATGGTAAATGCTATGTTGACAGGTTCACGAGACTTTTTACGCTGGTATTTACTCTAACCAGGGTACTCATTACCTATCTTGAACTCTATGTTGATCTCGCCTGGCAGTTTTTACTCCCAGCTTCCAAAGACGAGTTTTAAGTCACTCGTCCCATACTTATTAGAGCACATGCATCGTCATGTCATCCATCACCTTGAAGGTTAAGAGTACACGTATTGCATCGGGAATTATTAAGTAGGATGATTTATAATCTGTTTATTTGAAAGGATTGGGACGCCTCTTCAGTTAAATAAATTAATTATAAATCACCGAACCATAAGTTTATCATTTCTTACTTACATAAATTTGGACGCTTCTTTATGTAAATAAGAAATTATAAATGAGTGGGCTTAATGGTATCCGATATGCCCACGAGTAATGAACCTGAAAATCGATAATCATCAAAAATCAAGTTAAAAAGGGTCTAAGACACAATCGTGTCTTGCCACTCAGCAGAATTTTAAGGCCTCACTTGGAGGCTTGCCTAACACATACTTAAGTTATTACTTTGCCGTTTTCAAATCCCGCGATCACGAACTGTTCAGTGAACTAACCAAACTTGTTTACACACTTTAGCTAATGGAGCTAATTCATCGAACCTAACGGCCTGAGTACCATATTCCGCCGTCTATCATATAAGCTCTCTCGCGAGCACCTCTTATTTAATTAATCTTTAATCTGGGAATATTGTTTCTCGAAATGTCCTAATTCTCTGTATCCCATCACCATTTGTTATAGTATTGACGTTATGGTCGCTACTGTTGGGCCCTGGAGCGGTCCCAACTGGTACAACTTTATCCAATAGGTTATGCAACTCTCCTTAAACGAGATAAACACCGATCGACGAAACAATAGTTGTGACTATTCATTTCGGGCCACTAGTAGGTAACCTTAGCCGCTATCATCCTAGTACTGCCAATAACTTGGGCGGGGCAGTGAGCGTGCTTGAGAGAGAGTAGCAACTTGTGTTTGGGTTTGACACTGGCGGGAAGTCCCAAGCAAGGAACACAAAAGCAAAGCGGTGAGCATGAGGGCAAAGCAGACAATATTGTGGTCTGAGTAAGCGGGATGTTCGAGTGAGAGCGATACAGTGTGTTAATAACAATCATAAAACTTGACGATATTTTCAAAAAATATCAACCTAAGTTTTAAATATCCTGGCCAACATAGCCATACTTTTGGTATGCTGAGAAGTGTCGAACATCTAATTCGCTTCTGAATAAATTATCATCATCTTGCTTAGAAACGGTTTATCAGATTTTAAACCTTTTCTCGGTCACACAATCGGATAACACGAATTTAATCTCGGGACGAGATTTCTTTAAGGGGTAGGTACTGTAACATCCGAGAATTTTCTGATTTTTAAGATAACTATTTTACCCCTTTGACTTTTAAGTCTGACTTGACTTACAAGAACAACCATCTAAATCACGTATTCACGACTCGACGCCAAAAGGCAATCGACGTGAAACGACAACCCTGACAACTTTCAGTTTTGCCCGAGACCAGGAAACGAGCCGAAAGGGCTAAAAACAGCACCGCAAACATTTTTTGAAACAAAATACCACGCGGACACACAAAAACAATTAAATTTGTTTTTAATTATCAGTATTTATTTAATAAAAATATTAAATAAATTAGTCATCATTGTAATTAAAAGCGTTGAGGATAACGCGAATATATCGAGTTGAAATCCAATTTTTATTTCGGACAAGACAAAACCGGTTCACAAAATGAATAACAGATATTTTATTAAATATTTTTATGAAATATTATCAAGTAAATACTCATTTTTATCAGAAAAATAATTCGGAAAACAATGGCGCAAGTTTCAAGAGTTGAATCATCCGTTAAGTCACTCAAATGAGTCCCAAACCGTTTTTATCAAAAAGTATAAGAAGAAGTTACAAAATGAACCCCATACTATTATAACTTGTCACTTTAGTTATATATATATATAAAAATCATATACATTTCTTCATTATCATCTCTATTATACACACACACACTAAATTCCTCTCTCTCTCTCCAAAATGCCGGCCACCACTGCCCCTCCGCCGCCCACCATCTCCGGCCGCGCCGGAATAATTTCCGCAGTTTTCCCGGCCAACACCAAAGAGGCTCCTCATGAGCGGATCTACTCGATCCCCACTACCACTCTCGGTCACGCGCCACCGTCACCACCCACTCCACTACCACTGCCTCCCCACCGCCGCTCCATAACACAACCATCGCCATCACCCCGCTGCCATCAACACTCACCACCACACAGCAACCGCCATCAACATCAATATCATCTCCACCACCATGGCTGTCACGCAGCCAACACCATCATCACCACCGCCACAGCCACACCATCTACACCACCATAACCATCTCCCCACGCCATCGACATCATCACCGCAGCCACGACCCACCATGGGTGCGTTTGGCTCGCTGGTCAGTCACCCAAGAGGGTGCGTTTAGGTCGACTCAACACCAACCAGGTGCGTTGGGTTGTATAGCACCACCAAAGGCGTGTGGTTTCTCAGCCGCACCCACCGGGGTGCGTAGGGTGGTCGGGTCCGCCCACATGGGAGCGTTGGTTTGTGGGTTTCTCAGCCGAAGAAGGTGCGGTTTGGGTTGTTAGTTGTAAAAAGTACGACAAGGGTGCTTCGGTGTGGGTTTCACCAAAAAGGGTGTTTGTTGGTTGTTTAACCGCCGCATGGGGCTGTTGGGAAAGGCGGGCCCTTTGGTTGGTTCTATCACCACAAGGGTGTCGGGTTTGGTTTGCAACAAAAAGGGGTGTGTGGGTGGCAGCCACCCAATAAGGGTGCGGTTGGTATTGTCACAGCCGGGGGTGTTTAATTGTCGTGGCTTCACCACAGATAGGGTGCGTTTTGGTATAAGAACCCAAAAGGGTGTTCGTTTGGCGGTTCAGCAGCCTGCGTATCGTCTTGCTTATAGAAACAAGGGTGCGAGTGGTTTGTTATCAACAGACGAGGGGTGTTTGTTTGTTCGGTGGTTTTGTTTTAAAACCCAAGGGTTGCGTTTGGTTTAATGGTTCCAGCAGCTAGGCTGCGTTTAGCAAGAGTAGGGTGCGTTTGATTATGTCCCGAGGCACCTAGGGTGCGTTCGGTTTGGTTTTGCACCGCAAAGGTGCGGTTGGTATCGGGTCAGCCGCCCGATTAGGGCGCGTTTGGCTGTGACAGCCTAACAATGGTGCGTTTGGCTTGTACTTCCATCAAAGAGGATGCGTTTGTTTAATGAAACCACGCACAAGGGTGCGTTTGGCTTAACAGCCCACCAACAAAGGGTGCGTTCGGCTGTGTAAATATGCCGCGAAGGTTATGTTTGGGACAGCGGGCACAGCAGGGGTACGTTGGCTTGATAGGAACACACAAGGAGTGTGTTTGGGTTAGCGAAACCATAAAAAGGGTACGTTTGGTTCATGATAAACGGTGAATAAATACAACTTAAGGTTTAATAAACATGAAACTGGATATATATATTGGTGGTTTAAAATGGTTAAATAAATGTAATAATTGTTATCATGTTCGGTTGACATAAATATATATGTTTATATATTTAAAACACGTGGGGGTTTGCAATATTGATTTCATTGATTAAGTGGGAAAAACGTTAGACTTTATAAATATGGAAAACGATTTATAAATGGAAATGTCATGGCGAAATTTATAGAAGTTTTATACTTAGAAATGTTTTACTAGAGTTTCTATTATTTCAGAAACCGATAAAAAGGGACTAAATTATATAATAAATTGTATTACACAGTAACCGGATAAACGAACGAAAACTATACTTTTACAAGGAGACGAACTATTTTAGACACGACCCGTCGAAGAAACAAAAGATAATTTATAAAATATTATTTTTATATTTTATAATGGTTACAAACTTTACAAACATGGCTTGTTGATTCATAACATTAAGACATGGATATACTTTTATTCAAAATCTTTTTAGTAGGGTCAAACTAACTGGTTTAAATTATTTACCCACACTTATGATATAATACCTGCAAGGTATTATATACTTTTCATTAACATTTTGATTGACTGTCTTTGTTATATAATTCACGGTTGGAATTATATAAGGGTTATTTTTCATATGTAATATATAAAGAATATATATTACACACTTTGCATATACTTTAAATTTATTTATTTAACCAACCACCAAACCATTACAACATTAAATCTAAATCTTTATTCAACATGACGTGTTGAGGTGACTATCCATCAGGAAACCCAAATTCATTATCCTAGGCTAGTGGGACTTAGCCGTTAAGATTAGCTGCAACTTCTTGATCGAGCAGCTTCGTCTTCCGTTCGTATTGTGCATATTAGATGCCTATCTGTCAATCGCTCTTCATCATCAATGTGAATTAGATGCCTACCTATCAATCGTTCTTCAACATCAAGGTGAGTTCATAGCCCCACGTTTTACATGTTTTACATATATTTTGGGGTGAGAACATGCTTGTTACAAATTCAATTACGTGTTTGATTTAAACTCGTTACGTGCTCATTTTCAACTTGTCTGCATACATGTTTACAAACGCATTTACATGGTTGATTACCTGTTTGGTTTACTTACTCATTTAAATATCTCGCGAGGAGATACAATACTTGGTTTACTTTTTGAACGTAAACGCATACTATACTTTTATGATTACGGATTAGCTTAGGTTGCATGAACTGTAAATCACTTGGAGGGTGAGCGCGAATGTTATAAGATAGATCTATTTGGGATTGACAATCCCCGTTCGGGTGACTAGCTATCACCGGGAACGAACGTTATACCATGTCGGATTACGATTGGATTGGCGCCTGCGGGGGCCAACAATCACATATACATATTATTGCCCGGGTGTCCTTGGAGGGGACGCCGGTAACGGGGGAAACATATTCTTTTATTATTGCCCGGGTGTCCTTGGAGGGGACACCGGTAACGGGGGAACATATTCTTTTATTATTGCCCGGGTGTTCCTGGAAGGAACACCTACGATGGGTATACTCTTACTGTGCCTTGAATAAAGTGGCATACATGCAAGTCTACGTCACAGTTCATGAACTTAGAGTAATGGTAATCATGGTTTTATACACACTTGAATAAAGTGGCAATACATACTTTGGATATTTGTGATCCAACTTTGACACGTACATTTTGGGACTATTTGGGGATAGAAATGGTCTTGCATATTTTACAGCTAATTGATTTCTAAAAATCATGCGTACATTTTGGAAAGACGTTTAAGGATTTAAATGGTCACACAATCATTTTATGATACTGTAGGGAGACAGTAGTCACTAAACGTTTTTATATGACACTGTAATGATACAGTGGGCAGATACATTTATTGGAACTAACGTTTATATTTACAGAAACCTATGAACTCACCAACTTTAATGTTGACACTTTTAAGCATGTTTTTCTCAGGTAAATTATATGCTCGGATTTCTTGAAGTGCATTGGAGTCTTTACATTCAAAGCTTTTCATTGTGATGCAATTATGGGACATTTGTTATATCAAATTCAGATTTTGATTAAATCAACGAGATTACTTTTCAAACGACACATTTAGAGGTCGTTCTCTTGTATCTAGCGCTGTGTATTATGAAGTAGCACCCCAAGTGGTATTCCGCTGCGTTGTTGTAATTTTGGGGGTGTTACATACGCTAATTGAAGCATCCCACACAATGTTGATTTATGCAAAAGCTCCGTTATTCTTATGGGCAGAAGCAGCTACTACCGCATGTTATACCCAAAATCGTTCCATCATACGTATTCATCACGACAAAACACCATATGAGCTTTTACATGACAAACTTCCCGACTTATCATTCTTCCATGTATTTGGTGCACTTTGTTATCTGACAAACGATAGCAAGAACTTGCCGACTTAAAGTGGACCTAGAATCTTCTACGTGGCGACGGCGTCAGGGCTTCAACACAACGCCGTCGCGCCGCTTTTCCTATATATACAAAACCGATTTTAGGGTTTTAAGGGTGTAACTTTTGGGAGACGAACCCTAACTTTTATATTCGAGTTTGGAAGCTTTTTTGGCCGTCTTTAGGCCTTAAAACCCTATTGTAACAGTCTTTAATCCATCGTTTTAATCAAGTAAAGTTCATTTATCCCTTTAATCTTTCAATATGTCTATGTATTGTTTGATTGATTTGTGTTCTTTACCTTCTTATAACATGCTAGGCTAGATCCATTAGTATTTACTTATGATTGCATGAAACTTAGATTGTATATCTTTAATGTTTCTTCTTGTGATGGATGTGCACGTTAGGCTTTAGAAAACTTGCCATAAGATATTAAATTGGCATATACGTCTAGGGGAACGCGAGTGATTAGAAAGGATTCCATCGGTAACAGTCTTCATACTACCTTACCCCTAATATGGTTGATCCCTCTTAAGATATTTCAAATGCATTTAATATACTCTTAGGGGCCTTGTAATAGTTCTTTATACTACTTCTTGTACGTTGCCTTAATGATTATACGTAGACGGCGGGCTTGTGTAATTCGTTCATGACTTAGGAAATACTTACACAGATCATCACAAGTGTGACAAAGCAACAGGATTAGGAGAAGCAATCTGAGGAGTAATGCATGATTAAGTAAATACGTGCATTTATCATATAGTTATCACCAACGTAGTTTATGTTTATTTTATTATCATTAGTTTATATAGATAAAATAGACCAACCTCTCAAACCATGATTTTACCTACTTTCTATAAAATAAATACACAAAACGAATCTTCTCTCAACCCCGTAGACCTCTGTTAGATCTTGTTCGAGCCTTCCTAACTTATTCCCTGAGATCGATAACAAACCCACGAGTCTTACTTACTACATACAAGGTTAGGTGCTCTGCCTAGGGAGTTGTAAAACTTCTTGTTGAATTCCTACGACGTCCACACATCATTATGCATATCCAAAATTTCGAAAAATTATTTCACATATTTGAATATTCAAAATTTGGATATCCGGTAACCAAAACTTTTAGAAAACTTTTATTAGAATTTCAGATATCTAATTTTTCTAATAAATTAGATATTTTATAACACCCCTAACATAATACACTCTATACTTTTTGTGGGTTCAAACTTCAAAGTATGTTATAGATTCTATAATGCCTTGCCTTTTGTTGTTAAAACATTTTAAGACTTGAAGGATATCTTAACACATACAAGGTATGGATTCTATCTATGGTTTAGAGAGAGAAAGAGAGGTGGTTGGATGAACATCGGTTGAGAGTAAAGAAGAAAAGGAATAAGAGATTACTATGTGAAACAAATGACAACAACTCCTTTTTCATAGCCTGGAACATGGTTTCTCTAACCTTGTAAGGGGGTCCAATGTCGCCTTGGCTTACATAGACTTTCCATGGGCTTTGGACTAACTAGGCTACTTAATTTTCAAATATTACTATACGAGCTATCTAACAATATTAATAGAAGAGACCGATACTTTCAAATTCCTAACAAGACTATATGGCAATTAGAGAAGATGAGACATGTATGTTTATTTTCTTAACAATTACGCACCAAGTTGTTTACAATATCATTACACGTTACTTACTATTTCCCAAAAATATAATGTAATTTATTTACGTTCATTGTTTACGGATGATCGCGATACCATTTTGATATCGTAACGACACCGTTTTTGGTGTATTAGATTTTTTCCCGACTTAAATTCAAAGTCCCGTTCCAGAACTGTATCTACCGGTACTGGTATCAGTTCCGGTACTAAAACGGGTAGTGAACCTTTATACTTAGTGTGTAAATTATAAAGCATTTTTAGGTGAATGGATGCTTATTTTCATGTATCGCCTCTTAGTATTTCTCATAAATATGAAGTCAATCGGATTCCATAGTGTTGCATATGAAGCACATTTTGAGTATTTACTTGTTGCTTCTATTGCGGGTAGAAGCATTGCAATATTACTGAAATTATTAAACCGTAACATGTCATACAATGAAGTTTTACTTTTAAGGTCAAACTTATATTCTTCAAATCTTTATTTATAACCATGAACTGTTATAAGAAGATAGTTTCAGTTATTGTTTTGCTTAGTTTTGAAGTTAACATTTGAATATATTAGTACCAAATGACCAAAATGTAATAAAAGGTCCCTCTGGCATATCATGGACATACCAGAGTTAATGGCTGCATAAATAGACTTTAGTTTCTTTGACCTGAAGAAGCCAAAGGTTTTATCTTTTGGTATCACGTAGCACCAAAGATATGGCAGATTACCAAGCCATAAATATATTGATTTTGCATAGTTGCTTGCCTTTGTTTGGTGTAGTTGCTTGCATTCAAACCTTTACAATTCACATTGCATTTTGATTTAGATCAGAGTATATATGAGTTGCTTGCAATCCAAGTTTATAAATTAAAAAACATAGAATATAATTCGTTATCAACACAACAAACCATCTACTTAAAGGGTTGTTGGCAAACTGTAATACCAATCAACTTCCAAAAGAGTTGCATTACACCCCAATATACGCCCTTCCACACACCATCCTTATCCTTTCCTTTCTTGTCATCTTCAACACACCCTTCTTCGATGTCGTCATCATCTCCTTCACTTTCTGATTCCCACGGTTCCTCAAATACCCAATACTTGTGCTCAAATCTGTCGGTCCCATATGCACACAATCAACACCATCAACCGCTGCAATCTCTGAAATCTTCTTAACCCCCCTCTTTAGATTCCACCTGACAAATAATCAAAAGCTCATCATCAATGTTACTTAAATACCCATTATCAATCTCATAACCCGAAGCTCTAACCATATGATAAGTACCTCCATGGATTCCATTCGGGGGTATCTACAATCTGAAACCACATTTATCGCCATTTTGGACTCTCAATCATGGGAAACACAATCCCCTAAGGTCCAATATCAAGTGATTATTAACCCACATTAGTTCAGGATTATGTACTCGGATAATGGCAGGCGTTTGCGCAGCCGAAAGAGCGCGTAAACACGCCAAAGAAGCTTCAGATATCCCACATGGACCATGTTCCTAATCTATGAGTTTTGTTGTTTACCAGAATTGAAAAATAAAACACCTTTTGCTTTGAATAAATTTATTTTATCAAGAAAAATGTAATAAAATTTAAATTTTCATAATAGTTTTAACTTCTGCTACGTTAGTCAAGTATGATGTACGCTTACCCTGTGTCTAAATAAGAAGGATATATATATCTTACGATTCCATTATCTCTGGCTAAAATACGACTTCTACCCCTGTGAGACCATCTCTATCAATTCCAAAATCAGCTAGCACACAATTGTAGTCCTAGTAATTATTAACACTTACATTAGTAAAATAAGGCTCAATTATACTAACTATAAGACCAAAATCTAATCAAAAATTGGTATACATGATCAAGTAAAATGTTTGATGACTTAAAATCTCTATATATAAGATTTGGAGTTTGGTTAGGCAGGTATGCTATGCCCTGAGGAGAGCTCTAAAGCGTAACTGCCAATGAAAGGGACCATGATCTGTTTTACATATACCATGTTAATTGGTATATATGTAACGTTTTTACCATTCACATATTCACATTGCTATGGTCTATAAAAAGTAATGTACAACTTGTTGATAAGAAGTATGAGTATTACAAATAAGACTCAACCAGACATGTGCAACATACATAATCAATTTAAAAAAGCTTGTTGATGCAAAATTATAATTAAGTTTAAATAATGCAAATTATATTGTATGTTATTTTTCAACATTAAAGATCCTTATAAAAAAACTTCAAACGCAACCATTACCATCCATACCCAACTTAGTTAAAATCCCATCAACCATATGTTTTTTACTAATAAAAAACAAATTGAGTAACATTGAAGTTTCTGTAACATGTAGGGGTGTTCTAGATATCTAAAATTTCGTAAAATGATTTAATATATTTAAGTATTCAGAATTTAGATATCTGGTAACTAAAACTTTTAGAAAACTTTTATCGAAATTTTGGATAAAAAAATTCGGATATCCAGTTTTTTTAATAGTTTCATATTAGATTTTCAGCTGACTAGATATGGATATTTTTTATAACACCTATAATATAATGCTCTCCATAATTTTTTGTGGGTTCGAAGTATGTTATAGATTCTATAATGCATTGTCTATTGTATATATGCTAGTAAAATAATAGTTATAATAACTACCGATTTTCACCAGTAACACTTGATGAGGTTGGAAATTTAGTTAGAAGCAAACTCAACATTTTCATTTTATGTTTCACTCATATAAATCAATAAAGTTGTTGGTAAGGTGTACTATTTTTTATATCTATATATAATGTGTGAATGATATTTTTTGAATACTTACAACTTAAAATTGAGTAATGTTAGTGGATATTATAACATTGATTAAATTGGTAACAACATTTACCACTAATTATTGTTTAATCCTTAAACTTTTATCATTTTTTGTTTCTAACCCATAATTTTTTTTAATTATATTAAAAATACAATTTTCGTAAGTTTATTTTTTTGCAAGAAATGAAAATACGTAAGTTTTCATTACATGAACTAATCAATAGATTACATTTACAAACAATAGCTTAAGTTATATAAGATTACAACATTTCAATTTAATTATAGTAAATATTAGTACATAGTTTTACGGACTACATCCGTCAATAACTACTACTGTGAGAGTTCGACGACAACCTCATCCATACCTGGCATATCTACGAGGAGATGTCGTAGAGATCATGCTACGAGTTCTCTTAAGCACACTAACGTCTCTATCGGATACTCTTGTATCTTGGTGTCCAGACAACCATCTTGAAATGCTCCCATTGTGATATCAGATAACACCCATATAATCAAATTGCGTTCCCGAGGTCGCCGATTCGAGTATAGTGTTTCTCTACTAGATAATACTTTAAGTAGAACAACACCAAAGCTATAAATTTCAGCCTTTGTAGTCATGTAATCTGTATGACATGATATGCAAATTTGTGAATAAAAGGTTATACAAAAGAAAAAATATATATGTGTTTATACGTTACGAGCTTTGTATTCTATTAATAAAAGGATTAAGAAAAGGAAGAATAAGAATAATGTAGATGTAGGTAAGTCTTATAGAAATAACCCATGAGTTTTGTCATTTATAGATATTGAAAAAGAAAACACTTTTTGCTTTAAAAAGAATCTTTAATCAAGGAAAATGTAATAAAAGGAAAATTTCCTTAATAGGTTTAATTTCTGTTATGTCATTTAAGTATGCTTACTTGTGTCTGAATATGAAGGACATATATATCCTATAGTTCCATTAGCTTCTGTTGAAACATGACTCCTATCCCGCGTGGGCCCATCTCTAGCATTTCTAAAATCCGCTAGCACACCATTGTAGTCTTAGTGATTATTAAAACTTACATTAATAAAATAAGGCTCTGTAAATACTAACCAATAAGACCAAAATCTAATCAAAAATTGGTATACCTGATCAAGTAAAATCTTCGATGGTTTAAATCTCTATATATAACACTTGGATTTTGGTTATGTAGGTATGCTAGGCCCCGAGGAGAGCTCTAAAGCGTAATTACCAATAAAGGCGACCATGATCTGTTTTACATATAACATATTAATTTGTACATATGTAACTTTATTACTATTCACATATTCACATTGCTATGGTCTATAAAGATGAATTTACAACAACTGCTTGATAATAAGTATGAGTAATACAAATATGACTCAACCACATATGCATCATACATAATCAGTTTAAAAAGTTTGTTGATGCAAAATAATAATTAAGTTTAAATAATGCAAATTATATTGTATGTTCTTTTCCAACTTTAAGAATTCTTATAAAAAATATGAAAAACCACCATTACCATTCATACCCAACTTAGTTAAAATCTCAGCAAACATATGTTTTCTTTACCAATAATTTTTTTTGAGTAACATTTAACTTTCTGTAACATGTAAGGGTGTTATGCATATCCGAAATTTCGGAAAATGATTTCACATATTTGAGTATTCAAAATTTGGATATCCGGTAACCAAAACTTTTAAGAAACTTTTATTTGAATTTTGAATATCCAAATTTTCTAATAAATTCATTTAGTTTTTCAGATGACTGGATATATGGATATATTTATAACACCCCTAACATAATGCACTCTATACTTTTATGTGTGGGTTTAAATTTAGAGTATGTTATAGAATCTATAATGCCCTGCCTTTTGTTGTTAAAACATTTTAAGACTATGTGGCAATTGGAGAAGATGAGACATGCAAGTTTATTTTCTTAACAATTACGCACCAAGTTGTTTACAGTATCATTACACGTTACTAAATATTTCCCTAAAATATAATGTAATTTATTTACGTTCTTTATTTACGGATGAGCGCGATCGGATACATTTTTGATCTTCCGGACGTTTTTGAGTATTGATTTTTTCCGAATTAATTAAAGTCTCGTTCCAGCGTATCTTAAACTTAGTACCAGGTATCGGTTCCTGGTACTAAAACGGGTAGTGAACCTTCATAGTTAGTGTGTAAATTAGAAAGCCTTTTTAGGTGAATGGATGCTTATTAACAAGTATCGAATCTTAGTAGTCCTCATAAATATGAAGTCAGTCGAATTCCATAGTGCTGCATATGAAGCACATTTTAAGTATTTACTTGTTGCTTCTATTGCGGGTAAAAGCATTACACTATTACTGAAATTATTAAACTGTAACATGTCATACAATGAAGCTTTACTTTTGAGGTAAAACTTATATTCTCCAAATCCTTGTTTATAACCATGAACTGTTATAAGAAGATAGTTTCAGTTATTGTTTTACTTAGTTTTGAAGTTAACACTTGAATATATTAGCACCAAATGACCAAAATATAATAAAAGTCACCTATGGAATATCATGGACATATCCTAGTGTCTCACGACCGCATAAACAAGACTTTAGTTTCTTTAACCTTGAAAGCCAAAGTTTTCTCTTTTGGTCTGGTAGTAAATCAATAGAGTTACCAAGCTACAAATGTATTAATTTTGCACAGTTGCTTGCCTTTGTTTGGTGTAGTTGCTTGCATTCAAAGTTCATAAATTAAAAGACATAGAGTATATATCAGTTCTAACACAAACAAACCATCTACTTAAAGGGTTGTTGGCAAACTGTAATACCAATCCACTTCAAAAGGCATTGGAATACCACCCAAATACTCCCCATCGCCACCATCCTTATCCTTCCCCTTCCTTGTCGTCTTCAACACACCCTTCTCCATTGTCGTCAACATCTCCTTCACTTTCTTATTCCCACGGTTCCTCAAATCCCCCATAATCGTGCTCAAATCCGTCGGTCCCATATGCACACAGTCAACACCATCAACTGCTGCAATCTCCTTAATCTTCTTAATCCCCCCTCTTTAGATTCCACCTGACAAATAATCAAAAGCTCATCGTCAATGTTACTCAAATACCCATTATCAATCTCATAACCCAAAGCTCTAACCACATGATAAGCACCTTCATGGATTCCATTCGTGGGGTATCTACAATACGAAACCACCTTTATCGCCATTTTAGACTCTCAATCATGAGAAACATAATCCCTTGAGGTCCAATATCAAGTGATTTTAACCTACATTGGTTCAAGATCATGTATTCAGATAATGGCAGGCGTTCGCGCAGCCGAAAGAGCGCGTAAACACGCCAAAGCAGCTTCATATATCCCACCTGGACCATGTTCTAAATCCATCAATTTTGTTGTTTAACAGAATTGAAAAAGAAAACACCTTTTGCTTTAAAAAAAATTATTTAATCAAGAAAAATGTAATAAAAGGTAAATTTTCATAATAGGTTTAACTTCTGTTACGTTAGTCAAGTATGGTGTACGCTTACCCTGTGTCTAAATAAGAAGGATATATATATCTTACGATTTCATTATCCCTGGCTAAAATATGACTTCTACCCCCGTGGGACCATCTCTATCAATTCCAAAATCAGCTAACACACAATTATAGTCCAAGTGATTATTAACACTTACATTAGTAAAATAAGGCTTAGTTATGCTAACTATAAGACCAAAATCTAATCAAAATTTGGTATCCATGATCAAGTAAAATGTTTGATGACTTAAAATCTCTATATATATAAGATTTGAAGTTTGGTTAGGTACGTATGCTATGCCATGAGGAGAGCTCTAAAGTGTAATTGCCAATGAAGGGGACCATGATCTGTTTTACATATACCATGTTAATTGGTACATATGTAACATTTTTACCATTCACATATTCACATTGCTAAGGTCTATAAAAAGTAATGTACAACAACTTGTTGATATTAAGTATGAGTATTACAAATAAGACTTAACCACACATGTGCAACATACATAATCAATTTAAAAAAGCTTGTTGATACAAAATAATAATTAAGTTTAAATAATGCAAATTATATTGTATGTTCTTTTTCAACTTTAAAGATCCTTATAAAAAACTTCAAAAGCAACCATTACCATCCATACCCAACTTAGTTAAAATCCCATCAACCATTTGTTTTTTACTAATAAAAAAATTAAGTAACATTGAAGTTTCCGTAACATGCAGGGGTGTTCTGGATATCCAAAATTTCATAAAATGGTTTCATATATTTAAGTATTCGGAATTTGGATATCTGGTAACCAAAACTTTTGGATAAAAAAAAATCGAATATCCAGTTTTTCTAATAGTTTCATATTAGATTTCAGCTGACTGGATATTGATATTTTTTATAACACCCATAATATAATGCACTCCATAATTTTTTGTGGGTTCAAAGTATGTTATGGATTCTATAATGCATTATCTATTATATATATTCTGGTTAAATAATAGTTATAACTACAAATTTTCATCAATAACACTTGATGAGGTTGGAAATTTAGTTAGGAGCAAACTCAACATTTTCATTTTACGTTTCACTCATATAAATCAATAAAGCTGTTGGTAAGGTGTACTATTTTTTATATCTATATATAAAGAGTGACTGATATTTTTTGAATACTTAAAACTTAAAATTGAGTAATGTTAGTGGATATTATATCATTGATTAAATTGGTAACAACATTTACCACTAATTATTGTTTAATCCTTAAGCTTTTATCATTTTTTGTTTTTAACCCATAAATTTTTTTTAAATTATATTAAAAATACAATTTCCGTAAGTTTATTTTTTTTTGCAAGAAATGAAAATACGTAAGTTTTCATTACATGAACTAATCAATAGATTACATTTACAAACAATAGCTTAAGTTATATAAGATTACAACATTTTAATTTAATTGTAGTAAATATTAGTACATAGTTTTACGGACTACATCCGTCAATAACTACTACTGCGAGAGTTCGACGACAACCTCATCCATACCTGGCATATCAACGAGGAGATGTCGTAGACATCGTGCTACGAGTTTATTAAGCAACATAACATCTCTATCGATACATCTGTTCTTGGTGTTCCAGAAACCATCATGAAATGCTCCCATTGTGATATCAGATAACACCCATATAATTAAATTGCGTTTCCGAGGTCTCCGACTCGAGTATAGTGTTGCTCTACTAGATAATACTTTAAGTAGAACAACACCAAAGCTATAAATTTTAGCCTTTATAGTCATGTATTCTGTATGACATGATTTGCAAATTTGTGAATAAAAGGTTATACAAAAGAATATATATATATATATATATATATATATATATATATATATATAATATATACTCTCATATATTTATATATATATATATATATATATGTGTGTGTGTGTGTGTGTGTGTGTTTATACATTACGAGCTTTGTATTCTATTAATTAAAGGATTAAGAAAAGGAAGAAAAAGAATAATGTGGATGTAGGTAAGTCATATAGAAATAACCCATGAGTTTTGTCATTTATCGATATTGAAAAAGAAATCACTTTTTGCTTTAAAAAGAATCTTTAATCAAGGAAAATGTAATAAAAGGTAAATTTCCTTAATAGGTTTAATTTCTGTTATGTCATTTAAGTATGCTTACTCGTGTCTGAATATGAAGGACATATATATCCTACAGTTTCATTAGCTTCTGTTGAAACATGACTCCTATCTCGCGTGGGCCCATCTCTAGCATTTCTAAAATCCGCTAGCATACCATTGTAGTCTTAGTGATTATTATAACTTACATTTAAGTATGCTTACTCGTGTCTGAATATGCTTACTCGTGTCTGAATATGAAGGACATAAGATATGCAAGTTTATTTTCTTAACAATTACGCACCAAGTTGTTTACAGTATCATTACACGTTACTAAATATTTCCCTAAAATATAATGTAATTTATTTACGTTCTTTATTTACGGATGAGCGCGATACCATTTTGATATCGTACGGGCACCGTTTTTGGTGTATCGGATTTTTTCCTGACTTCAATTCAAAGTCACGTTTTAGACCGTATCTTTAACCGGTACCGGTATCAGTTCCGGTACTAAAACGGGTAGTGAACCTTAATACTTAAGAGTAAATTATAAATCCTTTTTAGGTGAATAGATTCTTATTAACAAGTATCGCCTCTTAAAATTTCTCATAAATATGAAGTCAGTCGGATTCCATAGTGCTGTATATGAAGCACATATTAAGTATTTACTTGTTGCTTCTATTGCGGGTAGAAGCATTACAATATTACTGAAAGTATTAAACCGTAACATGTCATACAATGAAGTTTTACTTTAGAGGTCAAACTTATATTCTCCAAATCTTTATTTATAACCATGAACTATTATAAGAAGATAGTTTCAGTTATTGTTTTGCTTAGTTTTGAAGTTAACACTTGAATCTATTAGCACCAAATGACCAAAATATAATAAAAGTCACTTATGGCATATCATGGACATATCCCAGAGTCTCATGGCCACATAAATGAGACTTTAGTTTCTTTGACCTTAGAAGCCAAAGTTTTCTCTTTTGGTCTAGTAGTAAATGAATGGAGTTACCAAGCCATAAATGTATTGATTTTGCATAGTTGCTTGCCTTTGTTTGGTGTAGTTGCTTGCATTCAAACCTACATAATTCACATTGCATTATGATTTAGATCAGAGTATATATGAGTTGATTGCATTCCAATTTTATAAATTTAAAAACATAGAGTATATATCAGTTATAACACAAACAAACCATCTACTTAAAGGGTTGTTGGCAAACTGTAATACCAATCAACTTCAAAAGGCGTTGCAATAACACCGAAATACGCCCCACCGCCACCATCCTTATCCTTCCCCTTCCTTGTCGTCTTCAACACACCCTTTTCTATTGTCGTCATTGTCTCCTTCACTTTCTTATTCCCACGGTTCCTCAAATACCCCATAATCGTGCACAAATCCGTCGGTCCCATATGCACACAGTCAACACCATCAACTGCTGCAATCTCCCCAATCTTCTTAATCCCCCTCTTTAGATTCCACCTGACAAAGAATCAAAAGCTCATCGTCAACGTTACTCAAATACCCATTATCAATCTCATAACCCGAAGCTCTAACCACATGATAAGCACCTCCATGGATTCCATTCGTGGGGTATCTACAATACGAAACCACCTTTATCACCATTTTAGACTCTCAATCATGAGAAACATAATCTTTTGAGGTCCAATATCAAGTGATTTTAACCCACATTGGTTCAAGATTATGTATTCAGATAATGGCAGGCGTTCGCGCAGCCGAAAGAGCGCGTAAACACGCTAATGCAGCTTCAGATATCCCACCTGGACCATGTTCCAAATCCATGAGTTTTGTTGTTTACCAGAATTGAAAAAGAAAACACCTTTTGCTTTGAAAAAATTATTTAATCAAGAAAAATGTAATAAAAGGTAAATTTTCATAATAGGTTTAACTTCTGTTACGTTAGTCAAGTATGGTGTACGCTTACCCTGTGTCTAAATAAGAAGGATATATATATCTTACGATTCCATTATCTCTGGCTAAAATATGACTTCTACCCCAGTGGGACCATCTCTAGCAATTCCAAAATCACCTAGCACACAATTGTAGTCCTAGTGATTATTAACACTTTCATTAGTAAAATAAGGCTCAGTTTTACTAACTATAAGACCAAAATCTAATCAAAAATTGGTATACATGATCAAGTAAAATGTTTGATGACTTAAAATTTCTATATATAAGATTTGGAGTTTGGTTAGGCATGTATGTTTTGCCCTAAGGAGAGCTCTATAGCGTAACTGCCAATGAAAGGGACCATGATCTGTTTTACATATACCATGTTAATTGGTACATATGTAACGTTTTTACCATTCACATATTCACATTGCTATGGTCTATAAAAAGTAATGTACAACAACTTGTTTATTATAAGTATGAGTATTACAAATAAGACTCAACCACACATGTGCAACATACATAATCAATTTAAAAAAGCTTGTTGATGCAAAATTATAATTAAGTTTAAATAATGCAAATTATATTGTATGTTATTTTTCAACATTAAAAAACTTCAAACGCAACCATTACCATCCATACCTAACTTAGTTAAAATCCCATCAACCATATGTTTTTTTACTAATAAAAACAAATTGAGTAACATTGAAGTTTCTGTAACATGTAGGGGTGTTCTGGATATCCGAAATTTTGTAAAATGATATAATATATTTACGTATTCAGAATTTAGATATGTGGTAACCAAAACTTTTAGAAAACTTTTATCGAAATTTCAGATAAAAAAATTCGGATATCCAGTTTTTCTAATAGTTTCATATTAGATTTTCAGCTGACTGGATATGGATATTTTTTATAATACCCATAATATAATGCACTCCATAATTTTTGTGGGTTCAAAGTATGTTATAGATTCTATAATGCATTGTCTATTGTATATATTCTGGTTAAATAATAGTTATAACTACCGATTTTCATCAATAACACTTGATGAGGTTGGAAATTTAGTTAGGAGCAAACTCAACATTTTTATTTTACGTTTCACTCATATAAATCAATAAAGTTGTTGGTAAGGTGTACTATTTTTTATATCTATATATAAAGAGTGAATGATATTTTTTGAATACTTACAACTTAAAATTGAGTAATGTTAGTGGATATTATAGCATTGATTAAATTGGTAACAACATTTACCACTAATTATTGTTTAATCCTTAAACTTTTATCATTTTTTGTTTCTAACCCATAATTTTTTTAAAATTATATTAAAAATACAATTTCTGTAAGTTTATTTTTTTGCAAGAAATGAAAATACGTAAGTTTTCATCACATGAACTAATCAATAGATTACATTTACAAACAAAGTAAATTTGTTAAATAGCTTTTAAGTTTTAAGCTTAATTTCATTTCTCAGCTTATGTAATCATTCCTTTTAGCAATTTGTTAATACATATTTTTTGATGTTAATAAAAATTCATGATTTTATACAATAGTCCTCTATAAGCCCTTTGTATTGTCATAAGCTTCCTCTTTACCCTATCGAATTGTTAGCTAAGTTCATAAGCTCATATATAAGCTCTTATGTATTCTCTAAGCTAATAAATGTAGCTCCAAAACTTACCTTTAATCATACCAAACCTTAAACAGCTAAGTACCTTATTGCATTGAATATTAGGCATTTAGAAGGAGAGCCAAACATGGAATGGCTCTCATGGATTTTATACTAGCTTTATCCAAGGAACCAAGCCTACAGAGCTACGATAGACAACACACTCTAAGAAAGCAGTATAAGGCCTAAATCATTCAACAGTTAACACGCCACTACGGCTCATCTGTAAGGTTCATCTGTTAAATTCATTGCATCTTAAATTTCTAGCCTTAATATTGTCTAAAGTGTTTAAGTACCTCTTAGAATTTTTGCTTAATTGCATATTTCTATCTGCTTAAAGTGACCTTCTATTGTTAATTCAAATGCTTATTTCTTCATGTTTTCATTATCTGTCCTACTTAGACTATAAATAATAATTATCAGGGAGTTAGTTTTTTTTTCATCGCTGATCATTAAAAAATTCATTTAAAAAACCAAAAATTATCTAGTAATAAGCTTTTATAGATTGTTAAATATAGCTAATATTGTTAATAAGTCAAGTTTGTTAAGATTAGTTATTAAGCTAATTAATATCTGGTAATTAGGATTAATCATTAGACTTCTTAATATAATAAGCGCTTCGTTCAATCTTTTGACACAAGTCTAAAGGGGCGTTTTGGTTTAGAGCTTGTTTGACCACCTCAGTCAAAAGAAATTGATAAAAGTTTTTTGAGATAGTTTAATTATCATGTCAAAACCAGTAGAAAAGTTTGTTTTTAAAAGTAGATTACAAATTATCAAAAAGTAGAGCTTAATTTACTTGTTTTCAGCACCAGGTGGAATTTCATGTTTGTTCACTTGTGAAAAATTTAATCTACAGCCTAACCTAGGTCTTGGGTTCTTTGCTTGTTTTAGAGTTCAAACACATCTTTATTGAGTATGTCTAGTGCATGACTTTCGCCATTATTTATTTAAGAAACCTTCATTGGTGTTTGTGTCTTTTGTCAATACAGTTAGAAAGTAGTAACTTCAATTACTACTGCTGACCTTTTAAGCCTCATTTAAGCTAGTATAAGTAGTTTTTAGGTTTTGAAAATTGGTGCACAAGTAGATTTAAGTTAGTACTAAATCTGTTTAAGCTTATTTTAGAGTAGTTTGCTTATTTGATTATCTGTTTTTAGCTGTCAATTTAGCTTATTGTCATTTTCATTAAGTTTTAAAAACCAAAAAAAATAAAGTAGACAGCCTTTTTCAATAGCCTTTTCTTTAAGCAAAAGAATTTCAAAATGATTTTAAAAAGCTTTTTTAAGTAGTATTTAAGGTAAGCTTTAAGTAGGTGTAGAGCTTATTTGCATAAGGATCCGTTTGTGTGTTTAAATTTAAGCTCAAAAATCCCCTCAGGGACTGTTTGGTAAACAGTTAGCACTTAAGAGCTTATTTAGTTTTCTAGATTATGATTTGCTTATTTCTAGTTCGAATTAGCTTATTAGGTTAGGTTTAGTTTAGGGTTAGTTTATTTAGTTCTAGTTTCAGCTTATTCAGTTTTCTAGCTTATTTAGTTTAAGGAAAAGCCCAAATATAGGCTAAGTCTTAACTGTCAACCTTTAGGCTTATTTTCTAGCTTATTAAGTGCTTATCAAAAATAGTTGCCTTTATTAAAAGTGCTTATTCATAGCTTATCTACAACTTTGCTTTTATAAGATTTTCGAAATATAAAAAAAGGGGAAACCAAGGAGGTTAGGGGTGAGTCGGGCTCGAACCCCCGACCTCGACCTAGTCTCAACCCTTTCACACACATACTCTTACCGCTATGCCCTTGGGACTTTTCTGTTAGTCCCTCACACCATTAATCTTTTATACACATTTTGGCTATTTAAGCCAAATAAGCTGTCTAGCTTATTTCGGGGCTTATTTGTTAAGCTACGTCTTTGAGCTTATTTTTCCTAGGATTCTTATAGTATAAGCTATTTTCTGTATTTTTCCTAGAATTTTTACTATAAGTTTAGTATTTTTAATCTTTTATTTTCTTTAAAAACTTTAAAAAATCATAAAAAATAGAAAATTAATCAGAAAAATAAAAATCTTTTTTATAAAATTTTCTTTTATTATAAAGTTTGTAGGAAAATTAGTTTCACTTTCGTAGGGTCTATTTTGCAAAAATTCACTTTTTAAAGAACGGGTTTCGTTCCCGTTCTCGGTTTTCAATTTTTAACGCTCGTTTTAACTCCGTTTTCGTTCTAGTTTTTTTTAAACTTCGTTTTTAGTCAATTAGAATACATTTTAAAAGAAAAATAAAAATTAGGTTTAATTTTGTAGAATTTATGTTTTTGGCCTTAGTTTTAGTGCTTAAATTTTGAAATTGTTGCTTTTTATTTAGTAGTGATAGATTATCAAAAATATCTTTGCTTCGTTCAAATCAGAATCCAAGCTTAAACGAGGTTTCAATTTCACTAGTCGTTGGGGAAACGACCGGGTGATCATATTTACCCGGTTAAATATACGTATTATATATTATATTATATATATTTTTGAGAGTGAATTTTCCTTAGGGAATTTTCTTAATTGCTCTTTGAAGTATTTTATTTTATATATATTTTGGGTATATAAAACTACTTGCTACCAAGTTTTTGGCGCTGTTGCTAGGGAACTAGTGTTTAAGATTCCTTCGTTTCTAGTTATTTGGTTTAAAGATCCTTTCACCCTCGAAAGTTTCATTCTTGTTTTATAATTCAAAAATCCAAAAAAAAAAATCATAAAATTAAAAAGTAAAAAATATTTTCCTTTTCTTTTTAGTATAAGTAAAAAAAAAATTCTTCCTTTTTAATTAAGAAATAAAAAAATCACCAATTGGTAAAAATACCAAAATATAATACTCTCAACGGAGGTATTATCATAATCAATTTCGGTGAACTTGTTGGTTCCCAAATCGAACTAAAGATTTAACACTTGCCATTTGTGTCTATACGAAGTACGGCTCACCTTGAAAAGCAATTTTTGAGAGCTACCGTGAAGTAGTTGATTAATTGGTTTAAGTCTCTTTCGTGTAACCGTTAAAATTCATTGTTAAAAAAAAATTAGTGTAAAGTTTTGCTTTTTGATTTTTAGTTTTTCTTTTTATGCGCACTCGTTCGCAATCTCGAAGACGTCGAAAACAACAAACTCCTCCGATTGTTGTTGAAAATTTTGATTTAGAAGAACCAATTGTCGATCAAAACATTGTTGCAATGGCCGATAATCGAACGATGGCCCAAATGTTACAAGCACCCATCGAGGGGTATGAAGATGCTATTGTTGTTCCACCAATTAATGCTAACAATTTCGAGCTTAAACAACCTTTAATCAATCTTGTGCAAAGTAATAAGTTTACGGGTAGACAAGACCCTCACAATCACCTTTGATTTTTCAACAAAGTCACTTCAACGTTTAGACATCTCGAAGTTCCGAACACTTTGATAAAGCTTTTTCTTTTTCCTTTTTCTCTAGACGGTGAAGCCCGAGATTCGTTAGACAAGGAACCTCCTAGATCAATTCTCACATGGGACGACCTTGTTGCAAAATTCATAAATCAATTCTTCCCACCTTCAAAAACCACTTACTATCGGAATTAGATCATTACTTTTTTCCAAAACCAAACCGAAACCTTCAATGAAGCATGGGAACGTTTTTAAAGGACACTCTTCGTCAATGTCCTCACCATGGCTTCTCGGAACTACACCAAAACTCGATTACTTTTTACAATTCTTTGAATTCCAACGACAGATGCCTTAGATTCCGCGCGGGGTGGAATATTTTTAGACAAGATGCCTCAAGAAGGGAATTAGCGATTATTGAGAGCAAGTCAAAAGTTCGTTTACTCAAGCAGTCGTGCTACTGATTCAGAAGTGAGTAGGGATGCTCTCTTTTTAATTCTTCTCCTTTAGATATTTTTCGATATTCAACAATTAGCCGCTTCTCTCGAGGATAAGATGACTATCAAGATGAAACAAATGATGAATGAAATGAAAGCTTTTAGTTGTTTACTACTCCCGCACCATCAAAGCGGTTGGGGAGTATGTTGTTACATGGTGGATGAATCCCAAATTTTAACCATTTTCCGTTAACTCAGGTGGAAATGATTTTCGTTTTTCATGACAATCATCATTTTCAACAAACCGCAGCCAGTGGCTAAGTTTCTCCAAAGAAACCAAACCATTCCAAGTTAGCAAGTCAAATGAAACTACCGGGTTTCAATCAACCGAATGTTCAAAACATACCAAAACCGATATCAAGGAAACAATTTCAATTCGAATCAAAACCGTGGAGGGAATTTCAATCAAAACCGTCCAAACAATCAAGGAACCATTTATCAAGCCCCACCATACCAACCACTAACAAATCAACCTTTAGTTAATCAAGCTTTACCTCCCATTTCACAAGTTCAAGGAGTGTCTAAAACGGATTTTGAAAGTTATGCTAAAGCTAATGATGCGAACATGAATAACTTGCAAATGAAGTTAGATAATTTTCAAAGAAACCAAAATGATTTTCAAAGAGTTTACAATGATTCTCAAAAGAAGCAAGATGATTTTCAAAAAATGATGCTCAGATTCATGCAAAGCTATCACACCAACCAACCTTCAAGTTCAAGCACGTTACCAAGCAATACCATTCTAATCCAAGAAATGAAGCCAACGGCAATTACGACTCGTAGTGGTGTTTCATTACGATGGACCTTCCTGATTTACCGCCGTGTGGTGGAAAAGGAAAGTGGGCGACAAAGGGTACGAGCTTACCGAGCAGCCGAAGACATCCAACTCCTCCATTGGTCAAGAACAAACCAAAGACAAAGAAACCCATCGATGCTTTTCTTTATGTTAGTAGCGCCCTTCTTTCATTGCTAACCAAAGCCAAACCTATTTTGCCTTACCCGTCGAGACTCAACATACAAAGCTTCATACAAAAGAGGACATTCTTCTTCAAAGTTGTAGGCGAAATCTTTCGATAACTTTCCATTTTGAGCTTAGTTTTGCGGATGCTCTCAATCCATATGCCAAAGTTATGCGTCGTTGTTTTAAAAGAGTTAAAATAACAAAGACAAGTTTGATTCGAATTGACCAAAATCGCCGAGTTGAACGAAAATTGTTGTGCGGTCGTCTTAAAAAAGCTTCCAAAAAAAGCTAGGGTGACCCAGGCCGGATTTCTAAATTCCTTGTGATTTTTGAATTCGATAAATTATCTAGCTCTTGACCGATTTAGGGCTAGCATTAATCTCATGCCTCTTTCCATTTGGAAAAAGCTTGGATTTTCAGGTCTTACCGAAACAAAAATGGTTTTAGAGTTAGCCGATCGTACAATTTCCAAACCAACCGGTGTCGCCGAAAACGTTTTTGTCAAAGTAGGAAAATTCTATTTTCCCGCCGATTTTGTTGTGCTTGATTTTATAGCCGATCCTCGAGTACCGTTGATACTCGGGCGACCCTTTCTTAGGACGGCTCATGCTTTAATCGATGTTTATGAAGGAGAGATTACTCTTAGGAATGATGATCAATCTTTAACCCTTAAATGTGGTGATGCACCTTCCATTTCATACAACAATCTCGAATCATTGAAGAAAGTTGATCTAATCGATGTCACTTGTGAAATTTATTCACAAGAAGTACTTGGATTTTCCGATTCCATTGCTTACAACAATCCTTCTCCGTATTACGATCCGATTGTTTCCACTTCATCTCCAACACTTACTCCTTTTGATGAAAGCGATTTTCTACTCTTTGAAGAAGCCGATGCTTTTATAGCAATCGATGATGAACCAGTTTCGCCAGTTTTCAATGCTACGTACTACGATCCCGAGGGTGACATTCTCATTCTCGATGCACTTCTCAACAGTGATCCATTACCTCTACCAAACCAAGGAGATTACTCACCCGGAATTCAAAAAGATCTTAAAGTTGTTGAACCAAAGAAGTCTTCAATCGAATATGCTACTTCTTATGAACCAAAAGATGAACTTCCCGAAGTCGAACTTAAAGAGTTACCTCCGCATCTCGAGTATGCGTTTTTTTTTTTGAGAGGAACTACAAGCTTCCAGTATAATTTCAAAAGATTTGAGCCAAGATGGAAAAAGGACCCTCCTCATTATCGTTCTAAACAAACCGAAAAAACAAGCAATTGCTGGAAACTTTCTGATTATTTGAGGCATTCAGATCCGGAGTTTTGATCTCACAAAATCTTGTAGAAGATGATACGAACCTTCAGTCCAACATCAAACGAGGGGTTAAGACCTAAAATCCATGACTGTCATCAAGAAAGAAGAAGTAGAAAAACTTCTTGACGCGGGATTGATTTATCCGATCTCGGATAGTCCATGGGTTAGTCCGGTCCATTGTGTTCCTAAAAAAGGTGGTATGACCGTTGTCAAGAACGAAGAAAATGAATTGGTACCTACAAGATTAGTCACGGGATGGAGAGTTTGCATCGACTATCGAAAGTTAAACGAAGCAACTTGTAAAGACCATTTTCCGTTACCATTCATGGACCAAATGCTAGAACGCTTAGCCGGCAACGAATTTTATTGTTTCTTAGATGGTTTTTCGGGGTATTTTCAAATCCCAATTGACCCTAAAGATCAAGAGAAAACTACTTTCATGTGCCCATACGGAACTTTCGCGTACCGTCGTATGCCATTCGGTTTGTGCAATGCACCCGGAACTTTTCAACGTTGTATGATGGCCATTTTTCACGACATGATAGAAAAAACGATGGAAGTTTTTATGGACGATTTTTTAGTTTTCGGAGATTCTTTTTCCTCGTGTCTTGCCAATTTAGACAAAATGCTCAAAAGGTGTGAAGACACCAAATTAGCACTAAATTGGGAAAAGAGCCATTTCATGGTTAAAGAAGGCATTGTTTTAGGACATAAGATCTCTAGAAAAGGAATTGAAGTCGATAAGGCCAAAGTTGATGTAATTTCAAAGCTTCCTCACCCAACGACCGTCAAAGGAATCAGAAGTTTTCTCGGGCATGCTGGATTCTATCGAAGATTTATCAAAGACTTTTCCAAAATCTCTCGACCCATGACCCATCTCTTAGAGAAGAACACTCCTTTCATTTTTTCGGAAGATTGCATTCTTGCCTTTCAAACATTGAAAAAGAAGTTAACCGAAGCTCCAATTCTCATTGCTCCAAATTGGGACCAACCTTTTGAAATCATGTGCGATGCAAGTGATTATGCAATAGGTGCGGTCCTAGGGCAAAGGATTGAGAAGCATTTCCGACCAATTCATTATGCAAGTAAGACAATGACCGAAGCAGAAACAAACTACACAACAACCGAAAAAGAGATGCTTGCGGTAGTTTACGCTTTTGAGAAGTTTCGATCATATCTAATCATGAACAAGAGTGTTGTTTACACGGACCACTCCGCATTGAAATACCTTTTCAACAAGAAAGACGCCAAAGCAAGATTGCTTAGAGATACCAAGGGAGCTGAAAACTATGCAGCCGATCACCTCTCTCGTCTTGAAAACCCGTATGAGAATGTTTTTGATCCTAAAGAAATTAATGAAACTTTTCCTCTTGAAACATTGAACACGGTGACTTCTCATGATGACCAAAATATCCCGTGGTTTGCCGATATAGCAAATTACCACGCGGGGAATTTTCTTATCAAAGGAATGTCAACCCAACAAAAGAGGAAGTTTTTCAAGGATATAAAGCATTACTTTTGGGATGATCCCTATCTCTTTCGAACATGTGCAGATCAAATCATCCGTAGATGTGTATTTGGCCAAGAAGCTCTTGAAATCTTTCCATAAGACCCACCGGGCCATCACAGTGCCAACATGCACAGCTCGAAATATTGTGAACCGCACGGTTTTTTATTGCTAAAGATTTATAAGGATCCTAACCATAATCAAGTCCTTGTGATGCATGTCAAAGACAATGGCAAAATCGCTCAACTGATAGATGCCTTAAAAACAATCCAAGTTTGTAAAATTTATCGATGTATGGGGATCAGATTTTTACTGGGACCTTTTCCGTCTCTAGAGGTAACAAATTAATCTAGTAGCCGTCACATATCTTATCAAATGGGTTGAAGCGAAAGCGCTCCCCACCGAACTAAGCAAGGGTAGTTGTTAAGTTCTTACAATCCTTTTCTCCCCATTCGGTAGCTCTCCATGAGAGCAAATTCAGAACGATCAGTGGACCTATTTTTGTAACGAAAAAATTGGAATAAAGTTATGTCTAAATATGTGCACCCATCGTCTTTCGAACTCCTTACCACCCTCAAACAAGTGTCAAGTTGAAGTCCGAATCAGGTCCAAAAAAGAATATTAGAAAGAAAAGGGGGAAAAAAACGGTTGGAGAAAACTTTGGCCTCATTCAACAAGTTAGCAGATGGCATTATGGGCTTATAAACCGCTTACACGGACTCCAATTGGAATGTAATCCGTGACAAGTTCTCGTCATGGAAAAGCATTGACACTTACCAGATTAAAACTAGAACACAAAGCCTATGGCTCTAAAGCATGCAACAACTGTCGATTTAAATACCGCAGGCGATCTTGCGAAAGCATCAACTCAATGAACTAAGCGACTTCGTCTCAGCTTATGAGAATATCGCTAATCTACAATGAGGTAAGACAAAGAGAGCTACACGATTGCCAAGATAAAGAACTGAATCTTCAATTTGGTTGAATTTTTCAAGGTCTTGCTTTTCAAAAACTCCCGATAAAGATTTTCTCTGAGAAAGCTCAAGTCCCGTTGTCCGGACCTTGTCACCAATCACCAAGTTTATCCTTATGGCACTCGCCAAAGTATTGTCTCAGCCGATGGTTTTTGAATTTCAAAGTCAACTGCCCACCCAAGTCTAAAGCATTACTATGGAGGGATACACCACCATTGTTATCCCGATCTCAGACTTTTCCCTAAGGACAACTAAATATTAGGATCCGAGTCGAGCTTAGCGACCGTGACCAAAAAACAAGCCGCTTCGTGGGAGTTCACCCCATGCTTATCCTTTCTATTTTTCTTTCTATTTTCTTATCCAATGTGTTTCGTTGTATAGAGGCTGTTCTCTTTCCATTTCTCGATGTTAGTTGCTTTGTTTGTTGTATTTTTGGTATGATTAATCCAACACTTTTCTAAAGACTCTCGTGTACCGTTGATTTAATCCTGTCTACTCGAGTTTTCTCATCTTTGTGTGAAATTATTTGGGGAGACCAATCCTTTCATCTTATCGACTAACGTTTATCTTTGCATACCTCATAAACGGCTTAGATTTTCGTAGAGACCCGACTTTAAACATTGAGGACAATGTTTCGTTTTAGTTTGGGGAAGGGAATCTATCGATTTGATGTTACTTGCTTATTGTTTTGTTCTCACGTACCCGTTTTCCCACAAAAATAGCAAAAATTTTAAAATTTTTCAGTCTTGTTATTTAGTTAAATATAAAAAATAAAAAAATAAAAAAAAAATAAAAAAATAAAAATAAGTGTTAAGATAAAAATGTAGGTTTTCCGATGGTAAGAATAAAAAGTAATTTTTGACCCGATCAAACGTGTAGAGTTCTAGCTTTCTCCCTTAACAATTAATGATGATAGTTTGTGCTATCCTCTTGTAACTTTAAACAATGCTAAACTTGAAATCAATAGTAAATAAACTGTGCTAAACTCAAGTAGATTTAAATATGCCAGTTGGTGTTTATATAGGGCTAAGTATTTCCTAATTTCTTTAATTAGAGATTTTAAATTGCAAAGAATAAGAGTGATAGTTTTGGTAACAATTAGATCTAAACAAAGTTTATTTGAACACTTAAAGGCTTATAAGAATAACTTGGTTTTTCTTCCCCGTCAGTTCTTAAAATAGTTAATTATAATACGGTTCTCTTAATTTTTACAAATTAGAAGTTTTACTCTAAAATGTCTAATCACATATACATAGAAAAGAACTTTATCATGAAGCCAAATATCGTTGTAAAATAAAATTTTATTCAGGTTTATACTTTGGTTTTTCTAAAACGTAATTTTTTTCTATTGCAAAAATAATGTATTTTCATTAAAAAAAAATTAAACATCTAAAAAATGAAGTTAGTGAATAAAAAGGATGCAAGTTATAAATCCTTTAGGTGTTAATAATAATATCAAACTCCATCGTAAATAAGTACATGGCATTATTGTCGTTCGCTCCCGATGTGACATCGAAAAAAGGGCGGAGGCTGTATATTTAGGTTGGTATCATAATAATAACGCAGCTCTTGTCGGATGCGAGACCGATAGATATCTCTGCTATGTCACTAGGAGCTCATGAATGAGTTGAGGCGCTAGTATCAAGCTCCTAGAGTCTCTACGAGAGATTGTGGAAGAACGAGAGCAGCAGGTGCGACTAAATTAGTGTCAAAGGACTCGCGCTAGAATACTCCTATGATATTCAAAGAGTTGCCACCTGGGTCTTTTCACATTGTAGGTCTTTTTGGTGAAGCGAGAGAGTGAGATATAGCAAGAATGATAGCAAGACAAGTGCGAAATTATATGACGTCAAGCGTGACATGGGGTTGCGTGTCGATACTGTGAGTAGTGATCGGATTCGGACCGTGAGAGAGGGTAGTGTGTTCGCGAAAAGCCGTTACAGCTTACCACGAGGTATGACGGATTGGTGATGCGGGTGAGCGTGAAGAATCAGTAAGTGGGCAGTGTCATGGGAGCGCGAGTGAGTGAGCGAGCGCTCGAAGTCGTAGTCTTGAGTAGGTGTTTGTAGGATCGTGTGAGGAGTAAGATGGATTGTACGAGAGGTATAGATAACGCGAAATAGAATGCGCGCGAAGAAGGTTCTCCGAATTGAGAGACAGGTGTCTTTGTGGTGCGGGGTTGATTGTCTCAGTCTAGACGTCGCGCGATGTGTGTGATAGCGTAATAGTTGGAGCTATTGAAGTGATTGAACACACAGTAAGAGTAGCCATCTCTAAGAGAGTATGCATATAGATTGTGCTATATTCGGGACTCATCTAGGAATTCACGGAGAGTTAGTATAGGCTTATAAGGAGTCTTACATCTTAGTTCGTAGTTAGCAGAGCGACTTCATTTGTATCAGCTTAGCAGGAGACTCTAGGAGTAGGCCAAGAGAGCAGTCCATCTAAGGTCAATTATCTTTGAGGACTAGCTAGTATTTAGAGTCGTTGATTAGTGTTAAATAGTTGAGCTCGAACGAAGGTGAACGCAGATGCTGTTGACTATGAAAACGAGTACATTATGTGTCTGCAGCCAAAGTATACTTTTTAGGTATTAATTATCTAGGAAAAAATCATAAAAAGGTAGAAAAAGTACGGTTTAAAAGGGATCTACTATCGATGAGTATTTATAGACTTGTATGATTGGCGCCCTTTGATCGCTCTGGCGAAGCAGAAAATCTTTGTGAGCTTAGCAGAATCAAGATATGATTACAGGTGTTGGAGATTAGTGGGGTGAAGTGGTCGAGGTATTTGAGGTATGATAGAGTGGACTCATGTGGTTTGATATTCGTAGTACACGCAACTGGTTATGATAGGTTGCAGTAATTATGTGTGTGGCGCGTTTATGTCATACAAGGATAGTAGAAATACACATACGTCGCTATTTAATGCGACTAGTACGCTTACTACGACCATTAGAACCCTCGAACTCAGAGCCGTCAAAGCAATGGAGATCAGAAACATATATGGCTAGTATAGAGACGTGTTTGTATGGAATAGTGCAGGTGAGTGTGCTCTAGAGGATGAGATATAAAGAGCTCTCCACATTAGAAACAGTCAAAATGGAGGCATCGGACTAGTACATCGATGGCGACTCAGGAAAGTACGATAATCCGAAGCCGTGATAGCAAAGCCTTACGCCGGAAATCATCTACAGCCCAAGACTCTCATAGTCTCTATCACTCTTCTCATTTCCCGAAAGCTCACGCAGGGACGAAGTATCGCGACTATTGTCTATCAAGTTCCAAACTATATGTTAGATGAACATATAGAACGCTAACGACTTAAGAGACACTAGAACACAAGGGCCTCAAAATGTAATACGCCCAAACAGGTACGAATGGTTTGTGGTGGTGGGGTTGGGGTTGGTTTGGGTGTGGGGGGGATGGGCGCACATACAGTTGTTGTATCTAACTAGTCAGTCTCGCATATAGTGAGCGCAACTTTTTGTTTTTACTATTCATCGTCAACTTACAATTCTCTACCCAGTATATCAAGGGGCAAATGATATCAAAGGTGCATTTAAGTACAATTCAGACCCCCTAACTAGATTGCCGGACAAATTAGTCTAATCAAGGGGATACTTAACCTATCTCAAGCTCACCTCACACGTGTCAGTAATGGAGAAAGCACAATGGAATGTGGGTTTTTGTGCTAAAACACTCACAAAAGAAGCACAATGACATCCAAAAGGGAATGACACGCTGGCAATCTTTAGGTTCCCCAATTTGATCAAACGCCAAATTAAAGCTCAAAATGATTAAAGAAATGAATGGCTATTTAAAAGATTGGAGAGCAGCAAGAGATCCTATAGATCTTTCTTTCAGCACCTATAAAAATGCCTCACCGTCTCATCACACACAAGAGAGTAGTTTTTACACTTAGCTTAATATAGTTTGTTAAGCTTAATTTTAATTCCTACTTAATGTTTTATTCAATCTTGTAAATTTCTTTTAATATTGTAAAAAGCTTTTTATTAATGAAATTTCATTGTTTCTTAATCTCTCAAAGTTTCTTTTTCCATAAGCCTCTCATAAGCAAACTTTAATAAGCTCTTAATAATCTCTTTCACCAGTCTATAAGCAAATAGAGCTTAATCAATTCAGTATTATATTACCAAAACCTTAAAAAAACATGTAACTTACATTTATCAGGATTATTATTGGAATTGAGCTTTTGGAAGGGATCTTACTTGAAGATAGTCCCATGTACTTTTTAACCCTAGCTTATTAATAAGCTAGGGAGCTTTAGCTGCCTTTATTGTACCTTTAATTTAGCTAAAGTTCCCCCCAAAGGTTTTTAAATTTTCTCTTTTCATTTTTTTTTCTAATTTCAGTTAGAAATTGCTTAGTTATAGTTTATATGTCTTAATATTGGTTTATATTGCTTAAAGCTCTTGCTTAATTAGTGCTTAATTAAGTTTTTAAATACTTAATCAGCATAATGTTAATATCTGTTTTTAGCTTCTTTAGTTAAACCAGAATTATACATATAATGTGTTTAAAAACCTAAAAACAAAAAAAACTAGTAGGAGATAGCTTAAATCTTAGATTAATTCTATTTCAGTTTAATGGTTCATAGTTTGTTAGGGTAAGATTTAAAGCTAGTAATTGATATCTGGTATTATCACTACTTGTTACATAGATTTGCAATATAAGCTTTAACTAAAACCTGTCAAAATGATCAAAGGTGTTTTGGTTTAAAGCTCATTTTGTGACTTCAAAAAGTCAAAGTTGATGTGCAAAATCGTTTGAGGCATTTTTGAGTTTCGATTTAACAATAGTTGTTATATCAGTTTTATAAGTTAATTCATAATACCAAAATATGGCTATTATAGGTGAACCTGCACCAAGGGGGGGGTGGGAGGGGGGGTACATTTTTTATCTAATTTTACTTGTGAAATTTATGATCCAAAGCCCTTTAGTAGATTGGATTTGTTGCATATGGTTTATACACATAATTTTAGTGTGTTTAAGTAGGGTGGCTTCACTAGTTAACCTGAATATTCGTCTTTTTGTGTTTGCAAACGCATCAGCAGTACTAATTAGTTATACTGCGAAACTATAGGCTAAATTGATTTAGCTATATATATTTAGGATTTAAATTTTCTATAGCTCTAGTAGTCTAGGTGTAGCTTTATCTAAATTAGCATCTAGTTTTCAATTTGTAGCTCATTTCATAGCTTAACTCTTGGTTTGCACTAGCAGTACTAACAAAAGTTAGTACTGCTGATACTTTGCACCAGCAGTACTAACAACAGTTAGTACTGCTCTTTTTAGATTAGTCTTTAGTTAAGTAAAAGTAGGAATTTAGGTTCTTAAATTTAAGTAGGATTAAGTCTAGGTTTAGCTTATTATAGATTAAGTTTTAATTTGCATTTTCTAGCTTATTTAATTAGCTTAATTTAGCTGTCAAAGTCAATAAAATTCGTAAAAGCCAAAAACAGTTAGCAATAGAATTTAGCTTTTAAATTTTAGATTCTAGCTTGAAGTAGTAGGTTTTATTGCTTAAATTAGTTGCTTATAAGTTGTTAGTTAAGTTTACAAATACTCAATTGTTGTCTTTGTTTTTTGAGCACTTGAGCTTATTTTGGTTTTGAGCTTATTTCTTAGTTTCCTGAGTATGCTACTTTCATCATCATTTTCAGTGGTTCTCTAAGTGTTAGCTCAAATCTCTTTTCATCAATGATTAAGCACATCTTAACTTTCTAAATCACTTTCCTTTCTCAATGAAACTTAATTTGAGCTTCTTGTAAGGTCAAAAAGCGACTAGTGAGCTTAACTCAACTAGTTTCTGTAAAACACTTATTAATAACCTTATCGAGCTATTTTGTTAATTTCACCCTAGTAGCTTATTATAATTTTGTTCCTACTCAGCTTCCTTTACAACTTTGGCTCTTTTAAGTTTTATGATTAAGCACTTTAAAATTTGAGCAATAAAAATTTTTTTTTTGGACTTAGGCTATTAAGCGGGTTGGGCCTCAGGACTGTAGTTGTGTAACTTTCAAATTTATATTAGTGTCTTAACTTATTCTTGCCCGTTATTACTTTAGCTCAGTTAGGACCTTTCCCCATATGCATCCATTAGTCCCTAGTTTAGTTAATTAATTAGATTTATTATCTTAAATATAATTAGGGTTAGGTTTTTAATTAGTTTATTAGTCTGTTAATAAAAATAAAAAAAAATAGGCTTTTATTTTTAAAAATTCATGCCTTTTTCTTTATTTAGTATAATTTTTATAAAATTGTTTAGTATTATTTATTTTATAGATTTATTATTTTTATAATTTTTAATATTTAAGTTTTAGAAAAATCAATCTTTAATCTAAAAAGCCAAAAAAGTTTTTCCTTTTTCCTAAAAAATTTCTTTTATCCTATCTTAGGATAAGAATTTTGTTTACATTTTTAGGATCAATTTAGTTTATTTACTTATTAGTCGCGTTTTTATTTTTAATCCGTATTTTTTCATTGTTTAAATTGCTTTTACTTTATAATATAGACTTCTAAAATATCTTTGCTTTATTCAAATCAGAATCCAAGCTTAAACGAGGTTTCAATTTCACTAGTCGTTGGGGAAATGACCCGGGTGATCATACTTGCCCGGTTTAATATACGTACTATATATTATATTATATATATTTTTGAGAGTGAATTTTATCAAGGGTAACTTGGTAATTTTCTTAATTACTCTTTTAAAGTATTATATTTTATATATATTTTACGTGTGTTAAAACTTGCTACCAAGGGATTATTTATAAGTCTCATGACATTGAATGTTACCATCTAATTATGTTGGGGTTCCTAACAAGGTATGCCTACTATACACCCTCGCTATGAGTGCATATTATTCTTTATACAACGCATCCGTTGTTCATACTTCCCCGACAGCCTTACGATAGCAGTCCGTCACGAGTTTGGAGGTGGCAGCCTCCAAATAGTACTATTTTCATGTATAGAGCGTCACAATATTCCGTATTAACAATTCATGATTTTCCTCCGCAGGTTTTATCACGGTTACAGCTAATTTATAATAATAATCAAGGCAACTAGCATACAATCTCCCTTGTGTTCTATTTAAAAACAAGCATGTTATCTCCCTTGCTGGTTTATAAAACAATTAAAATAAAAATGTGCGAGCTAACTCACTTAGTGTGATTTCAGATAGAATATCGATGAAATAAAAACTTGGAAGTAGGGGCGTCAATCACCAAGACCTATACAAATTAGAACGGGTCTTAGGTTTTCTGTCGATACAATTCATGAAAAGCTCCGAGAAATTAAATAAGTATATTTTAAGACCATTTATTTATAATTGATGATCATAAATCTCTTGCAACATATTTATTTCACCCTAAGGTTCTCTATTATTTTTAACTTGTTTTTTTTTATTAGCCATTTTACTAGTATTGTCTAAATTAGTCCAAAAAGCCCAATAGGCCCATTAAGCAAACCCATTAAGTTATTATATTGATATTATTACTCAAAGACCAGGTCCTAGCCCATTAGTAAGGTCCATAAGTGGTATTGGCCGTAAAGCAAAAAAGCTCCAATAAGTCCACATATTTGTTTCATTGGCCATGTGGTCCAATAAGGCCTATGGCCCATTAAGCTTGTAAAGAACCTGTATAAAATTTTTGGGTTCTCGAGGTCGGGATACTTTTATCATTAGTATGTTAGCATTTTAAAACTCCCAAGAAGTGGGTCCTACCACCTCAGGCTTTAGTTACAAAAATCGCTTTACATAGTATAGTGTTCGAGTAGTAGTAAATTTTGTATACTTTTATGTTTACGAAAATAGTCATAATTTATAAACCGTAAATGGTATAATTGATATATCTATATGCTTGCGATTTATTTTTATCCACTTACAATTCCAAACTCATTTTAGTATATCTTTAGTAAATTTAATACATATGGTTACTTTTATACATAAAGGTCACATTAGCTTTTTGGACTGAAATTTCACTTTCACCATTTTTGATGCCATTTACAAACCATAAAGAGTTGGTTGACTATCCAATTTTAACTTTTTAACCAACTCAGTCTGTAAATGTGACTTTTTATACCATCTGTACAGCAAGGTAGGAAAACCACTAGTTTGTTGGTGGTTTTTTTTTGTGATCATATCTCACTCAATATTCACTTTCTAGAAATCATCCAATTTGCCAAGTGTCCACAAAAGGATTATCTACAACCTATTGTACTCAAATCCAACCTCAAACCTGTAGAAAATTATAAAACCTAATGTTCATTACAGTCCATAAATTTTATGATCATTTACCTTTGTTTAAATGGCTATTTAGCTATGATTAAACCTAGATTCATACACACAAAGCATTATAATTCCTTGATCAGCATACATTCATGCATGTACATATAACATTGAAAATCAAAAGAGAACGAATCAAAACTCTTGAGATTTTACGCAACAAGAAATATGAAATAAATGATCAAATTAACAATACAATAACGCGATCTTCATCTTCAACTTGATCTTCACACCAAATAGACTTTGAGCACCATTTTCTTTAACCCCATAAGACATTATTAATAACCTTTATAATCTCAGCCCCAACGTGTATAACACTTCTTTGAAAACCCTTTAAATCACCCCCAAATTACGAAGGGTTAATACTTGGATATGTCTCTTTACTAATGTAGTATTTTTGTGATCTAGAAAATTATATTATAATGGTGTTGTGGTTGTGATGGTTCACGGAAAAGGAGGGGGGAGGGAGAGAGTAATGCAGATTTTTGAGTTATAAAATGAGTTGTGTGTGTTATAGTTAGTCAAAGCTAGGTTTATATAGGTTTTTAGATGTGTAATTGCCAAGTGTTGGCAAGTGTGCATGAATCAACACCAAGGGACAACCCCCCCCCCCTTAGGTTTGATCCGCCCAATGGGGTTATAGTTAGTGGGTGAGTGTATCACTTGCCCCATATTTGTTCAATACGGTATATACAAAGTCCGATATTTAAAAAGGTACGATTTGTAGTCGTTTTTCGAAAAAAGTAAAAATAGTACGAGACACGAAAAATAAAAACGAATGCGCAACAAGAATTATACCTATAAATTTTGAAAATATAAGCTACGATGCTTAAACGTAAATTCGGCCGTTCTTTTGTAAACTCGCGAAATTAAAAATGTATACCCTTCTCCCGGTTATGTCTTAAGTTCATATCTCGTCATAAAATTGAAAAATATATTTAATACTCGAGAATAAAATTACGACCTGAAATTGATGGATTATCACAAGTCTTCTCCTTATATGGGTATGATTACACGAAGAAGATTGTCCTTCATAGAGCTGATATACATGAATATATCATTGTAGAAAGAGACTTCAAATACTTGTACCCGAGTGACTTTGAAGATTTGTACATATTGAACCTTCAAGGTAACCTACACTACCAAACCGACAGATCAAAAGATTATCTCTACTGCATGGCAACCTTATCGACCAAGCAAACTTGGTTTATCAGACAACGAGTAGAAAGACTTCTAAACTGGGTATTGAGAGCTACCTAAAGCAGCTAAACCTCACCAAACCCTCATGGATCAATGGTCTGATTTCAAGCACGAATTCACGGTAATTGGACTCTCCACGAGGCCGCTCACATTAGGGATAAATAATGGGGTTCAGATGATCATAGGGCGCTCAATATATCCACAATTCAGCGACGACACTCTACAACAGATTGATGAGCACTGACTACCTGTCAAGGTAATTCCAAGGGTCAACAGGATGATCTGGGTTAGCCACAATGGTTTGGACAAAGCTTGGAAGGAAAATAATTCGAAAGAAGCAAAAGAGTTCATGTTGCCATTCAGAAACGCTTAAGTACAAGGAGGAATCTTCGTAACCTGAAAAGCTATTATGGTGGCGAGATAAGAGCAGGGAGACGACAACTCTGTAGAGAATCGAGGATGATCACATCACTGCTGCAATCAAGGCATCTCTTGTGGGTATCCTTTAATATATGTGTTGAAAATATGTAACATTATACAGTAAGTGTTAAGAAGTGTATTTGTGATAAGTATATTTTATCTTTTCTGAGTTTGTGTCAAATCTTGTAACCATTAGAACAAACTCATAATAACTAACACGAATTATGTCCCTCCAGAATTAAGGGGGGCATGAATATGTTCCATTATAGGCTTGTATAAATCAGACACATTTTCTCCCAAAATTTTCTAACATATTTAAATCAATTGAGATCCTAAATCTTAGAGGGTTTGAAATTTTTGATCGGGGAGAGAATGTGATTTTAATATGAAAGTCTGATAAAAATGTGATCTTTTGGACTCAAGTGTAGGCTCTCTCATATGTGCTAAACTATTTCAAATTCGATGCATATATTGAGGGGGAGCGAATGGTGTATGATGGCAATTGTGGAAATACCAAAGACCGACCCAGTAATTATTCTATCGAAGTTATAAGGATGGTAAGGTTAGGTAATCGTTCCCACAATCACGCCAGAGCCGGAGGGATCTACCCAGGGACAATTCACTAGTTAGTGTAGAAGTCCTTAGGTATGATTAAAAAGAAGTAATGTGAGAATAAGGGAATAGTACGGACTGACATCGAGCTAGTACTGGAACATACCCAACAAGGTTCTAGTAATGAAGTCTCGGTAAGCACTAAAAGGGTTGAAGAATGAAAAAGAAATGTTAAGATAAAGGGTGAAAAGAAAGCAGCCCTCCTTAAACATTAGGCAGAAACCGGGTCACTACATATGCTGTCAGAATCACATGGTTGATTGCTGACATTGAAGACAAGTATCATGGACCCAGTGATACACTACACAACCCTCCCTAGCCACTCAAGATCCCTCAAAGGATTCTTGTTTCATTTCTCATGGAGATCAATATATTTCTATCGTCTCTCTTACTCCAAGTTAGACGATATTGAAAAGGTGGCAGTCCGCTCCAGCCTCCGACTACTAAAACCAAAAGTGCACTATTGAGTCTAGAGCCATGAGATCATCCATAAATCTCATTAGGACAATAATACAAACTATGCTTGTTCATCACACACTGTGATAACAAGCAAGATCTTAAGAGTCCTACGCATTATCCTCGTGGTATTGCCAGAACATCCAAGTGATACATAAGTACTCACAATGAAGATGGAAATCCTTCTAGAGCCATCATCAAACAAGCTCTTGGTAGGTAACTTGTGAGATCCTCTAAAGGATCAGACTTGTGACAACTGGAAAACAACGATGGGGCGATTCCAAGTGAATCAAACTTGTTCCAGTATATGAATTGACGAGTTGTTTTTGAAAAACCTTTTGATGTGCTCAACAACTGATTTTCGAGCACATTGACTGTGTATATCTTTCAAAACAAATGTGTTTGTGATGAAATTTCATTTTATATGATAAAAACTTCGATGCGTCAAAAACTCTTTCTAATGACACCGACCTGAATTTTCAAATCAATTTCTCATTAATCAGTGGGTTTCTAATTCACTGGTTCACTCACTCCGTGCTTTGTCTACTTTGAGACGCTCTGGTTTGAGAACGACTAGCACAACTGCGAAACCCTATCAAGGAGATTCTTTGGAATTCTATCTGATCATAGGCAGTATTATAACTGATTAATGGAAACCGACGGTTTCTTGCAACCTTATAACAACGAAAGTGAACATAGACACTTCATTGGTTTATACTAACAATATACATCAGAATCCCCCGTAACAAGATGCTTGCAAGAGATACATCGGATTCTAGTGCGCCCTAATGCTACACACTCATATTCTTGACTCATGGACTTTATGATAATGAAAGACCTACAACACAGCTTTCGCAACACTGATGCTTGCTATCATGATCCAGAAAAGTTGTGAGCATGCCGGTCAATAGGTCATAACATCACATGGGAGGCAACACTACCACAAGGATATTTGGAATAACTGTGCTGATACTCAAAAATGCTCAACGGCACACAAGTCAAGAGAACTAAGCTCAAGATCACTACATTATGTAACAAAAGAATCAAGGAATGAAGAATCAAAGACTACGAGCCAGAGTCTAAGATCAACTCATAGATAGCTAGACTACAATTGTATTTTTGTGACCTTCTTATGGGGAAGATTGTTAGATATTAGAAAATACATTTAAAGACGCGTCACCCCATGTACTATCTTGCATAGGTTAGCTCGACCTTAACATTAATCGTTTGATTACCGTAATACGTATGGTGTTAGACCGTGGAGTCTTTAACCCAATGTTAGCCCACTCCATAGCCCACGATTAGGAGGCATCGCAAAACTCTTGTATTTAACCCCCTTTCCACATGTGAAAGGTTGTTGATCATTGTTAATCAAACACACACATGAATGATGTATTTCTCTCACTAGAACTGACTTTCTCTCTCTACAAAGTCCCAAACCCATAATCCAGTGATTGGGTAGGAGAACCAATATACTACAATTTGTATGCCGGACCGTTAAACAAATATATTGAGGGATATAGTTAAGAGCCTTGGTATATCACTCGAATAACCACTTTTAATCCACTGAATGTTGATACAAAAATTTTTGAACATTTAGGAAGATGTATCCAACAACATTAAAGGCATTTGATTTTTAAAAAAACTCTCCCTCAAAAATTGATCCATTTATAAAAATGATTCGAATTTTCAAAGTATCGAGAGAAGGGAGTGTTGAACACACAATTTTTGAAAGATTTTAAAAAATCTTTTTGATAAAATCTTGAAAAATTATGTTCAACATTTACTTGAGCTAAACTCAATTCTGAGAAGGTGAAAGCTTCTCGTTGATAGGATAAATGCACAAAAATGTACAGTTTCCTTTATTTGACGAACGAGTCCTACGTTGACATTTACTTAGAAGTCGTATGTCCCGAGCACACTTTTTGAAAAGAATTTGATAAAAAATTGCTCGGGACAAAGAAGAATTCTCTTCTGCTGAAGATAAAGCGCACTGAAATGTATACTTTTTGTAGAATACTAATAATCTAATGAATCAACCAAGAACAAGAAGTGAGATGTGGGTTGGATTGTTAGAGAAACTTGGATGGAATGGATGAATGTGTATTATGGAAAAATGGAATGGATAAC
>BQNB010040857.1:3901-47121 GCA_026074375.1 Tanacetum coccineum | reverse complement strand
AAATCTAAGTGTAACAACTCTAAAACCCTACTAATTCACACTTCATTCCTAGTCCTATTGTTTGCATTACCTTGACTCCCTAGGCCACATGTATCACAAAAATTTCTTTCAAAGCTTAACTTAGGTAGATTCCTTACTAGCTCGTTAGAAGCTAAGTTTTAAACTAACTGCATATTGTCTTGACCTAGCCTCCTATGCTAAAGCATTGAGTTATCCACCACGGATGCAAGACGAATTTGTTGTTTGGAGTTATCTCCCAATTTGCACATATATAGATTATTTCTCCTATGTCTTTTAGCTAGCGGTTTACCATTTTTAATTATAGTACAATCTACTTTAGTAAGCTAACTATGCAATCATCATCACATAATTGACCTACACTAATCAAATTAAAAGATAGACCACTAACATGCTCAACGTTGGTAATTGTAATGGAGTCATGAGTAATGTTACCTCCATCGACGACCTTGCCCTTTAGGTTGCTCCCAAATATGACATGTCCACCATCATACGCCTTGTACGAAGTAAACAATCTTCTATTCCTGGTCATGTGTTTAGTGTAACCACTATCCACAATCGAATCATCCGGTTATAGATAACATTTAAGACACACCTACAAGCAAATATGAATTCAAGGTCGTGGTACCCATTGTTTTATGGGTCCATTTTTAATAGAAAATATGGTGCCCAAGTTAACCATTCTTGGGTCTTGTACTAAAGCACATAGTTTATGTAGGTCGTACCTTAAGAATGCTCATGGGAGTTTTAAAAGTTTGGTCCAACACTCCAAGGTGTTTTTAGCCTTTAATTTAGGTGGGAGTTTTCTCTCCTTTGGAAGGTGCTAGGTTGATGATATGAAGACCTTTGGTTTTTGTGAAAATTACATCTTTTCAAAGAATGATTGTTTTGAAAGGAAGGTCTTCGGTGATATGAGTTTGAAGGTCTTATATTTGGTGTGGGTAGGAGAGGTCTAGGATCAACTCGAGGTCGTGTGTATCAAAGTCCATTATGTGAGCTCGAGTGATCTATTGTTTCTACTCTTGTATTAGTGCTTGGGAACCTCGAGTGCTTTCAAATTAAGTTTAAGGTGCTATGGGTTTAACGAAGCTTTTTGACAAAGTTTCCTTTTGACTCTCTTTTACAACCACTATTGGTTTGTTTATAATTACGGAAGTGGTTTTATCATTTTTAAAAAATCCAAGACCTTCCTTATCTTAGTACAATTTTTAACGACATAGCAAGTCGTCCAAAATGATGCTACTCTTTTTGAATTTTGAAAAATTCAATGCGTCATATTGAAGTTTAGAAACATTGCATTTTAAAGAGTCAACCTTTTTGGTGAGTACGTCACATGTTTGCAAGGTTTAACCACCTCTTTATCATTGGCAAGCTTCTTTACTTCAATTTCAAGATCATTGATTTTACTTGAAAGTTTGATTTTGCTTAAAAGTTTTGAATTCTCACTTTCAAAAGAGTATTTTTCATTTAAAAGCTTTTCAAATGTTTTAGCAAAATCCTTGTTAAACCTTAGGAGTTTCTCATTTTCATTTTGAAAATCAATAAAATCTAAATCATTATTAGAAATAAAAGGATTGGATTGTACCTTTTCAGAGCCGATTGCCATGAGACACGTTGCGTCATTCTGAGGTTCGTCACCGTCTTCAATATCACTTCATGCTCCTCTGACAAAAGCCTTGTTCTCCTTGGGCTTTCTACACTCACTAGCAAAGTGACCTTCTATTCCGCAATTGTGGCAAGCTCCTTTTTGTCTTGAGCTTTGGCAACCTTTGTTTCTAAAGCTATTTCCGCGACCTCTTCTAAACCTATTGGCACTATTACCAAATTGATTTCCACGCCCGGATCGATTACCCTAGGGGAAGAACTTTCGGAAGTTCCTAGCCATTAAATTAAATGTTTCAGCCTCTTCTTCGTCTACGTCTTCGTCACTTCCTCTTTGACTATCAATATCATCACTAGTTTGTTCCCTAGTGACTTTAGCTTTAAGTGATAAGCCTTGACCTTTTCCTTGGTGGTCTTGGAAGCTACACCATCATTTTCCAAGATCATTTCATAGACCTTAAGGTTTCCAATTAGCTCGTCAAGAGGAAGTGTAGCCAAGTCTTTGGATTCTTCAATTGCCGTTACCTTGGCTCTCCATTTCAATGGTAGAGCACGAATAAACTTTCTTACGTGATTCTAGCTATAGTAGTCCAGATCTAAAGATTTGAGACTAGTCACAATAGAATTGATTCGTGTGAAACCGCTATCAATAGTTTATTTACTAGAGATTGGGAACTTCTCGTATTCTTGAGTGAGAAGTTTAATCTTGCAATTCTTGACTTGTAAATTACCTTGGTGAGTGATAATTATTGTATGCTGATGACATCAAATAACATCACTTTTATAGAATATATATCCTTTTATTTTTTTTTTTTTTTTTTTTTTTTTTTTTTTTTTTTTGTTTAATGTAAAGAACCATTTGTGTAATTATTGCAAGAATTGTTACTTAATCGTTTGTATTTGAGAATTGTAGTAATTATGGAGTACTTAGTGAAGATTCGCTAAAAGGCACGCATTTTAGAGCATAAACGAAGAGTTCAAGAAAGTTTACTGATCTGACAGCCAATACGCCGTATTATTCTAGATCTATACGACGTATCCAAGACTTTGATGAATTAAAAGACCATTGTCTGACTTTGAAGAATACACCGTATCCACGTCAACGATACGTCGCATATAATACTTTGGTCAATCAAGAAGAACCAACTGGTTTTATCCAATACGTCATATCCATCAAGAAGATACAGCGTATCCGTGCCCACACTTCACAAATAACCACGAAGGATTGGAGACCCAATACGCCGTATCCAGGAGCCTCTATACGCCGTATCCAATGTTTATTAAACACTAGAAGATTCTAAAAGATATCAAACGTGGTTCTTACTCCAAGAAATTCCCAATACGCTGTATCCTACATCGCTCGATACGGGGTATTGACCTGTTTCCAGACTCCATAAATAGAAGACCCTAAACTCAGTTTTAGGTATGCAGGTGAAACCCTAAACCACCAAGTCGACCAAGAGACGAATAAAGGAGCATAAAAGGTCAGAAAAGAGCCTCAAGATCATAGGAAAACTCTTGTATGTCTCTCTTGCGAAGATGTGTTCTTCAATAGAATAATAGAGGAGAAGATTAAGAACATAAAAGGTGTTAGACTTAGAGGATTAGAGGAAAGAATGTTTGCAAGAGGTGAGGAATACAAAGGCCAATGGTGGGTATTTATAGGCCAAAAGTTCCAAAGTTAGGAAAACAATTCGTGTCAGCGCGCCAGATTCCCGAGATTGTTTTCTTTGAGACTTTGCCGTTTTAAATACCCGCACTTGTTAAACCCCCAATTATACTTCACGCTAAGACTTCAACATTTATTATTACTCAAAAGTCAACAACTCAAATAGGTCATTTGATAAAAGCGTTTGTAAAGTATTTAAAAGCCTTTTGTTTGTCCGATATTGAAAAGATAGAAAAGAATAATCAAACAAGGGTATTTTGGGTATTCCTCAAATATAACTAGGTTAGTTGGAATCCAACTAATGGTTTGAAATGCTAGGTAAGGTACAAGGGAATATTCTTGGAAAATTCTAAACTTGTAGTGAAAGGGTGGATGTTTTAGGGGGAGATTTAATATTTGAAGTTCAAATGTATTAGGCACATGTTAGATAAGAGGAAGAGATGAGGATGGGGTGTATGTGAGTTGGCATGATGTGATGGTAAATGGATGGAAAGGAGCATATTGATTTTGTTTGAAATAGAGGGTGAAGATGAGATGATGAGAGGTAAGTTGGATAGGTGAAGTGGCAAGATCAAGGGTTGATAGAGAGTGTGTTTGTTTAAAGAGTGAAGTGTGTTTGTTTGTAGAAGGAAGTGTGTTTATTTGAGATTTGAATTTCAATCCAAGGGAGAAGAATAAAGTAAGGTATGTTGGATTAATGAAGTGGTAAGATCAGTGGATAAGATGATAGAGTGTGTGTATGTGAAATGCAAATGGGTTGTGAGGAAGAAGTTGAATAGTGGATATGTGGTGGAGAATGTTTTGATGTGATGTGGAGGATCCTATGTTAGGAATGAAGGGAACAAGAAGTACAACAAGTACAAGGAAGGTACATTATGTAAGAGAATGTGATTTATTCCATGTGCGTATTATTTGGGGAAGTTTAGAGTGAAAAAGAGTTTAGGCTTGTAGATGGTTTGAAGATGAGAGGTATGAAGATGAAGATGATTATAGTGAAATCAAAGGATTAATTTGGGTTTATAATCACATTGCTAATAAGAGAGAAATGAGTGGGCAAATGTGATTATGAGATGGTTGAAGAAAGGAGTGTTTAGAGTGTGTGATGGATATAATCATTTGTTGGGTAAAAAGGGTAGACAAATGATTAGAAGGGATGCGTTGTAGGATTGTGTAGTATAGAAGTGTTGTATGAAGACGTGTAGGAGTTTGTAAGTCATCTTGTACATGTGAGGAATACATGTGTGAGTTTGTAAAATATTTATAGTTAAGGAGGTGAGAAAACTCAAAGCATGATTAACCTTCAAATACCACAAACTCAATTAGTCATTTAGACTTTAATCCATGATAATCAACAATGGATTTGATCACTAATCATCTTGATGCAAACAAGCTAAGTGATTTGCATCTCAAGTAAAGCATATCCCATAACGGGAAAAGATGCATTTACGCAAAGTGACCTTTGACTTAGTTTGACCAATAAGGAAGTAAACCCGTTACGTGATTAGGAGCAACGTAAATCCAGATTAAGGTCAAACGAATACTTTTGTTTGATGGTATGTTGAAAATATGATCATACTAGGTTTAGAAAGAAGTTTTGGCCTTGGCTAGAGGCGTTTGATAAAAGATTTGAGTTGGCCTTTTGTTGAAAAATATGAGGATTCGTTTTTGCTCCTCTCTAAGTCTAAACCTCATTTGGATTGTTGCTAAATGCTCAAATATCATATACATATATTTATTGAAGTTTCCTCATGTGTCGGGTAAGAGGAAAGCCGATAAAGCAAAATCCATAAAATGGATTTCGCATGTGGCGCGCTGGCCACGTGCTGATACGTGCCTAGCGCGCCAGACTTGCAAATCCGATTTTACGAATTTTGGTTATTGTTTGTTATTTTACATTTTGCGTACGTTTATTTGTCATCGTTAAAACATAAAGGAGATCCTAGTCAATGTTGCACCATTAGGAGTGATGATCATTACGGATGGAAGGTAAGAGGGGTGATGATTTGTTGAATAATGATGTGGCGCTGAAGTGAAAGATGAGGCAAAAGTGACCATTACCTTTAGTCTAAGATAAGTTATATTAGTTTTTACAAGTTGTATGGAGTTGTTTATGACTTGAAATAAACATGTTTCTTATATAGTTTTAACTAACTTCGTTAATTTAATCAAATATAGATAAAGTTATAAAGTTTCCTCATTACCTTTTATACAATAGCGAAAAAACGACAACGTTTTGGCCTTTTCAAAATGACGACGTTGGAAATTTAAGATGTGGTTGAGTTTGGTTTGATCTTATTTCGGCAATGGTTGTCGGGCGTAAGGGTCAAGGCTCAAGATGGTCAAAACTTTTGGCTTGTGGTGATTTTACAATTATAGGTATTTTCTTCGTTAGTCATCCTTACATTTTACCGCGCCACCACATGTTTGATTGTATAGTTGGATATGTTTGGTTTAAAGTTTCGGTATGTTTGTCTCAGGTATCTCATGTCCTTAGGGACTCAGTCTCAACGTCATATTTTCACCCGTCAACTTTTTACTAGGTTAGTGCCCTTAGATGATTAGGTGTTGTGTACCTATCTATGGCCGAGCTTTTTCTTTGTTTTGTGGATATCCATGGTCGAGGCTTGTAGTTTTAGAGTTGGTAGTCTTTATCGTTGACTTAGGTCAAAAAAAGAGTGTTCTTATTTTATAATTTTAGGGTCGTGTTGGTTAAACGTGTTATTTGGAGTCGACGAAATTGTCATTTAAAATTTTGTTGGTAAGATTGTGATTGTATTTTTCCAAAAGTTATATTTGATTATAGTTATCACTTAACCAGCTTTTTAGTAGGTTTCATATTTGCTTATGCAATTGTTTTTAGAAACATCACCATGATCAAAATGAGATATTTTCTTTGAATAATACTTAACACCTTGATGAAAAGATTTTTGCTTGATGGATAAGTTTTTATTTATGAAATTTGGTTAGTGTAGTGGAATTGTAGTCAAAACACATAAAAATAACTACCACTTGTGACATACAAACATAATCCTAGAAGCCTCCTCCTCTTAAATCGGGTCCCATGTAGTCGGTCTCATCGTCCATATACATTAAAAAAGACAGAATATTATTTTCTTGATCCGTCATTACTATTTTTATTTTATATATTTATTTTGAGAAGATAATCATTGACATAATTGAACCTCATCACTCACTCACCCAAATCAATCCCAACCCATTGACTTAAATACTTATCAAAAACCCTAATCTTGAAAATGATTGACTAGTTTAGTCAGAGGATGGAAGTTGATGTTTCAATCCCAAATTAGCAAAAGTTGATCTTTATTTATAAAAGATTTGGTGGAAAAAAATGATTTTCAAGTGTTGTTGGATGTTTAGTGTTATGTGTTTGATGATGATGATGATGGGTGGTTATGGTGTTGTTGCTAATGTTGTTTTGATGGGGAATAATCTTACTTTGTCTTTTGATGATATTGAAGCTAACTTTGGTGAGCCAGCTTCCTTTTACTTGCTTGTATTTTTCTTTAAGTATTCTTCAATTTACTACAAATTTAAAGCTGAAACTGATGGTGATTTGTTTTGGGTCAACTTAAAGTTGCAAACTTTATGTGTTTCAACATGTTTTTTGAGTTGTTTAATTTCTATGACGCCTTTGGTGATTTGGGTCATACAAAGAATTTGACAAGAACTAGCAGATTCTCACATAATATTGTTCGCTTTGGCCTTACGGGTTTTTTCTTGGTACAAGCCCATACTTTGTACCACAAGCGTCCTATGAGTTAAGGCTAAGTTCATACTTTAAATATCTAGGTTCTCCTCTCTTCATGGGCAATTTGGGACAAGGAATAATTGAATGCATATAAGAATTATGAATCAAGTTGTTTTAAAGATACTCTGGTTAAAAAATTAATTGTCAAAATCATAACTAATTGATGTAATATGTAAGCCTTTTTTAAGAATGTGGATGTTGGATTGACAAGTGAAGTATTCATGTTTTGATCTTGTGATATTTTGCAGCTCCACCGGTGAAGGGTTCAGGGGAATGTGGAACATTGTTTTTAGCAAAGCCGTTGGATGGTTGTGGACCTTTGAGTAATAGCTCGATTCAAGGAAGTATAAACCCGCCCTTTGTTTTGATGATTAGAGGAGGATGTAGTTTTGAGGATAAAGTACGAAGAGCGCAATCTGCAGGGTTTAAGGCCGCTATAGTTTATAACAATGATGATAGTGATCTGGTTGCAAGTATGTTTCTTTATCTTTTTGCTTTTACGTTGTTAGTTACATATATTGTGTTACCCTTTATGTAATTAGGTATGCTTGTTGGGATAGGTACTATCAAAAGTCGTAATCTGTTTTAAACACGTCAATTATATATGTACACAAGTGAAAGATATTTGTACCCATATCTTATTGTTTGTATGTTTATTTGAAAGTGCCTTAAGCCCTCGATTATTAGGATGGGTGTAACGGATGGTGGTGCACCACCACCACGCGGCGTCCCCCTTACACCCCCCTCCAACCTTGTGTGGTGAGGATTTTTTGACATTGGTTTGGTGGTGCACACTTTTCTTTTTTGTTTGTGTGTGTTTGTGGGGTATGTTGTGGGGGTATGTTTGTATAAAGTTGGGTATTTTTATGTGTTTGGTTTGGTGGTGACCACTACACCTGTTTGGTGAGAGGGTGGGTTCTGTGACCATTAATTACAGCCTTAAGTGTAAGAAACACATCTTAATGCGTGGGCTTATAAGCGAAACTTATAAATTTTTGTTATCAAGTAGTATGATAATTGTATAGAGCTAGTTACTTAATTCCCTGCTGGATTAAGGCTAGACAGCTTTTGTGGCTGAGGATTTGTCTGCATGTGTAAGATTTGAATGGAGTTAGATTTCTTGCTGGGAGTAGCTTGGATAATCTTAGGCCTGTTTTCTAAATTTAGTACGGTGTTGAGGACTAAATCGTTACATCTTAATTATATTATTGGCAAGACGGAGTGGTTAATAACCTTTCATGGTGTTTAATTTGCATTCCTTGACAAATTATTCATCAATCACATAAACCTTCGATGAGGATTGGGATATCGCATCCTTTCTTCAACTTGTTTTTCTCTTTGCGACCCAAACTGACCATTCGTGTTGAATTGGAGAATGGCGTGATTGATAGATTATGAGAATGCAATTGGTAAATCTTTTAATTTAATATGAACTGAAAAAACCCTGACATGTCATTGATCACTTGTATACATTCTATACATTTTTCCTATAGTAAGAACATTTAAGGCATTTTATATGATGGATTTTGAATGTGTTAACTTGTTAGTGTTTTCTGAAGCCATTAAGGACAGATTTAGTACTTCAGATTGCAGTTCATGATGATATGCTAGATTGGTCGAGTGTGGCTGGCCTGAAACACTTTCTGTCCAAGATCTGAGGACATTTTGTTTAAACATTTAGTTTAGTGTGTTAATACGATTGCAATAGTTATATACAGAGTAATTTCTTTAGTAATATAGTTTTTGTATAGATGATTTAGGAGCTTTTATGCATTAAAAAGACACTTTGAGCAACTTTCAACCCATTGCCTGTGCAGCTAATTTCTTATCAACTTTCTTCACCCCTTAGAGATGAAACATAACCTGAATTGATTTGTTAGAGTAAATAAAGATCTATGATATATTTAATTATTCGTTAGGATCATACAAAATATATTAGTTTCATGTTTCGTAATATTTACATGTTTCGCTAAAATTGCAGTGGCAGGGAATTCAGCTGGTATATCGATACTTGCAGTATTTGTTTCAAAATCATCAGGCCTAAAGCTCAGCAAGTACACAGGCATAACCGCAATGGAGACATGGATTATCCCAAGCTATGAAAACTCAGCATGGTCAATCATGGCCATATCTTTTATTTCATTGCTAGCTATGTCCGCTGTTTTGGCAACTTGTTTTTTTGTCCGAAGGCATCGTATAAGACGAGAACGCCCTCAAGTTTCTCGTGTTCGGGAATTCCACGGGATGAGTAGTCGGTTAGTGAAAGCCATGCCGAGCTTAGTGTTCACAGCAGTTTTAGAAGATAATTGCACTTCAGCTACATGTGCTATATGTCTTGAAGATTATAATGTCGGTGATAAGCTTAGAATTCTGCCATGCCGCCACAGTAAGTCTTCTTTGATTTAAGGAAAGCTAGTAATATGATGGTATATATGCATGTTATTTGTGTGTTTATATGACATTAAATGAGATTTAGAAGATGGGTATAGGGTATGGTGCCTTTTTTATAACAGCCAAAATTGAAATAGTATAGACTAATGATCAACGGGATGGAAGAGGCATCTCAAAATGGGTAAATTTGTAGGGCGGATCAAAATGGATTGGGTTCGCCTGCCAGTACATAGTTTTATTTTTATGATGAACTGTATCAGTAATTGATAAATTTTCACCTTTGATGTACCAGTAATTGATACCATTAAAGGCGGAAATTTTGAGCCATTTACTTGTCAAAGGGTTGATTCGGGTTATGGTTTTTCTGTAATAGGTGAAATGGGTAATCATTAAGTTTAGCTAAAAAGGAAATGGGCTGAAATTTGACTAAAGTGTATTATTAATGCATACAATTCACGAAACACAAATTTCTTGTAATTTAAAGTAAATAGTGTTTCTCCTCGTTTTGCCGCCTCTACCACTTGTGCTAGTTTTCTTTGGATTAGAAATTACCTCCTGTAAAGGTATTAAAGCAGCTGTTCGGTTTTACAGCTCTTTTTTTCATGTTGGATTTTGACAGAATTTCACGCAATTTGTGTGGATGCTTGGCTGACTTCATGGAGAACATTCTGTCCTGTTTGCAAGCGTGATGCAAGGACCGCCAACGGTGAACCACCAGCCTCAGAACGCACACCGTTACTCTCATCATCAAACCTTGCTTCCATGGCTTCATCAACTATACTATCTTCTGCATATTCATCATCTTATGCATCATCAAGAGCAATACAAATAGGTCAAAGTCAAGCATCACGTACAGGTTCTAACTTACATTCAGTTTCCAGTACTCCTTACAATATGAACTCTCTTCAATCCCCTTATATTACTCCATCACGAAGCTCGTACATTACTCCGTCACGAAGCTCATATATTGCCCCGTCACGAAGCTCATTAGACCTTAGAAACATCGCTGCATCTTCTTCACATAGATCTCGTGCTTCCCATTTAATTTCCTCAAACTCGCTGGGCTACCCTTCTTTATCTCCTCTAAATTCCCGATACTTGTCATCATATTACAACAGTCCAGGCAATGCTTCATCGAGTTATCTTTGGTCTTCTAGTCAGCAGCCGCATCCTTTGCGCCATAATGACTCTGCTGCTAGCTTTTCTCCATACACTTCGGCTCATTCTCTTCCAGAATGTTGATTACAGTGTGTTGAGACCATCTGTATATTGTAGTTAAAGGGTTGGTTTATTGTCGTATTTGTTTGCTACTAGATTGGTTTGCGACACAATGGGTTTCTTTGTTATTTGATGCTTCTGATTGGTGAGTTATAGCTGTTTGTTTAAAAGGGAATACTATTATGATGTGGTTATATGAAAGTCGATAGTTAATACTTGTCGCATACCTCGTCTTCTTGAAGAGGTTATGAATTGTGCTGCAAAGTACATGGATAAACATTTTGTTTTGTTCCAAAGGAATCTAACCTTATGTTTCGGTACCTTGATCATAGAAATGCAGAGAATGAGAATGAATGAGAATGTGTTGATTTAGATTGTGTTTTTCTTTTTAATCTTAAGGGTTTTGGCCGAACAATAACGACGTACTTTTTCAAATATACCGATTTAGTACGTGTACTATTTTGTGTCCCACTTAATGTTACGTACTTTCATATTTTGTGTTAATTTGCTCAACAGTTAAACTTGTTTAACCTAAAACAGACTCATTAATGCCACATGCAATGTTTTGAAAACCGGGTCTTTAATCGACCCGGTCGGGTTACCGGTTCAACCCGGTTTTCAAAAAAAATAAAAAATAATAACATTTGCAATGATTCAAAAAATGTATATATATAAATCATGAATATACCTTATATTAAGCTTAAAAACCATTTAGTAACAAATATAACATGTAACAAATAAAATTACATCGCAAATATATATACAAACTTGTTTTATTTATAAAAAAACTAGGTAGACTATTTGGCCGTGCTAAGCACGGCCCAAGATAATTAACATTTATATCTCCCGCGTCATTTTAATTGTCTAAGAAAAGTGTAGTTTGAGATAGGTTCAAGATTGTTTCTAAATCAGAATTTTGATTAAAAGATGTCCTATTACGTTAGTGACTATAAAATAAATGTAAGAATAAGAAATTTAAATCAAACATTTATGCAATAGGAAAAATAGAAAGTTATTGGAAATACTTTTCACAATGACTAGGGTTCGTTTGATAGGATGGAATGAAATGTCAAATGAATGGAATAAACAACGTAATGGAATAAATAGTGTAATGTAATGATTTATTACCGTTATTAATCATGTTTGGTTTGTGTGATAAGGCGTAATGTAATCGCTAATAAAAAGACAATTACTCCATCAGATATGAAGTTTATTTAATGTGGTTAGTTAATGATGGATTTTTATGTAATTTTGATTCCATTACAAGATGTAATGAAAAAAAAGTAAGAGATTCCTAAGGAATGGTTTTGGTGTAATGAGTCATTCCTTATAATCAATCATTAATTCTATAAATGTAAACAAACAACATTTTTTCATTCCATCGTAATAATCTTTTTTATTTCCTCTTTCATCACAACATACCTAGGGATGACAATGGGTCGGGGAATTTCGGGGATCATGTTTCCCATCCCCATCCCCAATCTTAATATCCATCCCCATCCCCGGCCCCATACCCGACGGGGATAAAAATTTCAATCCCATCCCCGTCCCCATCGGGGACGGGGATCCCCATCGGGGAATCGGGGATTTTTTTCGCATGTATAAATCTTACTTCATATATTTTTACACTTAGCTACCGTAACATCCAACAAAGTATAATAAGCATTAAAATAGAATATACAAATTAAGAAATTAAAGATACATAACTTCATAAATCGTTTTGCATACTTCGTACATGCATTAAGAATTCAAAATCAATACAAAAGTACAGTATCTTAAGTGGATTAGATTAGCAGTTGTGTTATGAGAGGCTAAGGTTTTTACTTTTGATTTATATATGATAGGTAGAACCAAATAAGATGAAAAGTTTGGTATGAAATAATATCAAATAAATTATTGGGCCTCTAATATAAGTGATATTTAAACTTAATACTTTTCGGGTATGGGTTCGGGTACAGATACGGGTATCAAGAGGTATTACCATCCCCGCCCCGATCCCCGTTTTTAATATCGGGGATTCCCCATCCCCGGTCAATTCAAGGATTCCCCGGTCAAAACGGGTTCGAATATCGGGTTCCCATCGAGTACGGGTTTTATTGCCATCTCTAAACATACCAAAACTACGTAAAATTTCTATCCCCTACGATCATACCCCTTCCACCCACCCACCTATAGGCTTTTTATTTTGGGTTAATTCCATATTTCCCCAATCTAAATCACCAAATGTCATCAGCCGTTAAAAAAGATCACCAAATGTCATATTTACCCAACAAAAACCAATATATATATATCCAACTTATACACAAAATTAGTCATATATACCCATTTTATTATTAAAACTAATTAAAAACTCAATTTACATTATTAAATACCTATTATATCCTTTACAAACACAAATCTATGTGATACCTACAAAATACTATAATACATAAAACACCACCCTAGCAACTGACATCGAAGCAACCAACAAATATAAGAGAAGCATTATGCCAACACAGTAGCCATTCCTATCATTTTATTTGTATGACCCATGCAAATGCAATCAATAAGCCTTAAAAACTACGGAGTAATTTACATTTTATATTTCCTGTTTTTGATTGCCAACAAACATCGAACCGTTATTAAGATCTCTAACAATTAAAGATTCACACTGTTGTTTCGATTCATCAACTTCATAAAATCATCAATTCACTTTTATTTGCAAAACCCATCAATCAAAGTGTTATACGACACTTTGACATATATTACATTAAATTTAACAAGAACATTTTTTTGTGCATTGGGCTTAAAATGGATCTGTGTTGATTTTTTGGGTTAGCTGCTTTTGTATTATCTTGTAGTTATTGTATAGGTATGTGTTTATTATATAAAGGGTATAATGGGCATTTAAAAATGTTAATTGAGTTTTAATTAATTTTGATAATAGAATGAGTATTGTAAAACAATCAAATAACATTATAATGGAAAGAGGAAGAGAGGTGGTTTTAGAGAGAGAGGGTTGGATGAACATTTTAAAGAGAGAAAGTAACATGAAAGAAAACTTGTATTATGTGGTGAATAATGAACAACCAATCACCCTTTCCATGACATGAAAAAGGTATAAATATTATCCTAGTGGCATGCCATGGAGAGCTTGTGGGCTTTCCATGGGTCTTTTGGCCCGGTTAGCTTACTAAATAATACATTGTGGACTACGAGCTAGAAACGTAAAAAACGTGGAGTGACCGATCCTTTTTTGGATTACCAACAATCTTCCCCTAAAGAAAGTCACTCCAATTTACAAAAACTTAAGCTCTACATTCTATGAATGTATTCAATCTTTAGCTCGTAGTCTTGTTATCATGTTCTTTATCTTGTGAATCTTGATGTAGCAATCTTTAGACTTTTAGGTTTTAGCTTGTATCTTGTTATTGACTTGTATGTGGTCTTTTGAGCTTCTTAAGATCATCAACCAAGCATAATCTCTATTTGCCATCTTGTAATCTTTGCCTTCTTGTGATCTTGTGACTTCTGGACCAACATGCTCATACTGTTCTTGATGTTTGAAAGCGAGTGTAACCATCTTTCTTGATATTCTTTTACTTTAACACTTCGTCACTTCGAGAAAGACGTTCGATATCAGAGTGACGGAAACTTCTTTTGAAATTCTTTGACTTTAATACTTCGCCGCTTCAAGAAAGACGTACGGTATCAGAGTAGCGGAAGTCTTGAAACATGTACTTGATCTTTCATGATGTCTTTATATTTGTCGGTCGAGTATGAGCATGTGGCTATAAATCTGTGAGTCAGCTGGAACCAGGTACCTCCATGACCATCTTTATGTAAATCTGCAATAAAATAGTTAGCAATAAAGTGGGGGGACAGATATGGCTTTGTTATTCGTCCGTGTTTGGTTGGAATAACCTTTGAATCCGTGAGGATCGACCTGTGATCAGGTAGATTCAATTTAAGAAGAATCTCCATGACAGGATTTCCAGCTTGCATTATTGAATCTTTCTAACACACATGTATTAGATTCATCGTACTCAGCATGTTCTCATTATCGGAACGTCTCAAAGCAGACAGAACGATAAGAGTGAACCAGTGAGTTACTGTCTTACCGATTAAATAAAAATTGATTTGAAAATCAATCGACGCGTCTGGTTTTGTGACACATCGAGAGTTTTAGCATTTCAAAATTCATCAATCGTCGATTCATAACCTGGAACAAGTTTGATTCATATAGAATCACACCATTGTTGCTTTCTAGTTGTCACAAGCTTGATTCATATAGAATCGCACAAGTCACCTACCGAGAGCTTATTTGATGTTGGCTCAAGCAGGATTTCCATCGTCATTGTGAATACTTAAGTATCACTCTGATGTTCTGGCAAGATCACAAGGATAATGCGTAGGACTCTTATATTATTACTTGTTTTCACAATGTGTGAGTAACAAATTCATTTGAATAAGTGTCCTAGAGAGATTTATGGATTATCTCTTGGCTCTAGACTTAATAGTGCACTTTTAGTTTTAGTGATCGGAGGCTAGAGCTGACTTCCACCTTTTTAATATCAACTACCTCGGAGTGAGAGAGTCAATAGAAATGCATGTAATCTCCGTGAGAAATGAAACAAGAGTCTGTTGAGAGATCTTGAGTGGCTAGGGAGGGTTGTGCATAGCGTCACTGGGTCCATGACTGTCTTCAATGTCAGACAACAGCTTAGTGTTTGCGACAACATATGTATTGACCCGGTTTCTACCTAAGTGTAAGGAGGGCTTTTTTTCACCCTTTATCTTAACTTTTCTTTTTCATTCTTCAACATCTTCAGCGCTTACCGAGACTTCATAACTAGTACCTTGTTAGGTTTGTTCCAGTACTAGCTCCATCTCAGTCGGCACTTTTCCCTTATTCTCACTTTTACTCCTTTTTTCATACCTAATGACTATTACTGTTGGAAACAAGAAAAGTATCGGTCACTTTCAAGTTGTAATAGTCTTAGCCCGTAGTTTAACATATGATAAGCTTAGTAAGCTAATATGGCCCAAGGCCCATGGAAGCTTTAGTAACGCTCATGGCCGGCCTATGTATGTATTATATATACCCTCTCCATGTCTTGGAGAGGGTGGATGGTTGTTTCACTTCTCATTTTCACACACATAATTATATTATCATCTTTCTTCTATCTAAAAACTTTCCAACCCACTTTCCCTCTTTCTTAGTTTCTTGCATAATATCAAAGAATTCTAGTATTCTTCAATTGGTATCAAGAGCCCATAGAGTGGTTGTTAGTTTTTGTGTTTGTCTTTTGATTTGTATGTATCAAAAAAAAAAAACCATTTTCAAAGAGTTAAATTTGATTTTAAAAATTTTCGGCTTAAAAACCTTAAAGTTGTCATTTTTCTTGTTCCTATAGGGTTAGTAACACTAGTTGTACAAGATTTTTTTGCAAAAAACCAATCAAAATTATGTCTTTTGAGTTTTGAAAATTTGAGTTTCGTCTCGTTACAACCGAACTAGTCTTGTCTGTTGGAACCGAACTAGAAGATCAAACGAGTTAACCGAACCAGTGGAACCGAACGAGTTGACTTTAGTTGGAACCGAACGAGTTGTTTTAGTTGGAACCGAACGAGTTGCTTGTAGTTGGAACCGAACGAGTTGTTTTAGTTGGAACCGAACGAGTTGTTTCTAGTTGGAACCGAACGAGTTGATTTTCATTGGAACCGAACGAGTTGATTTTAGTTGTAACCGAACGAGTTGTTTTAGTTGGAACCGAACGAGTTGATCCTAGTTGGAACCGAACCAGTGAACTGATCTAGTTTATTTGTGTTGGAACTGAACTAGTGAACCGAACCAGTGGAACCGAACTAGTTTATTTGTGTTGGAACCGAACTAGTGAACCGAACCAGTGGAACCGAACTAGTCAGTCTGTTAGAGAACCGAACCAATCACTTTGTTTGAGAACCGAACTAGTAACTTTCCAATTAAAACCTATCAACTCAAATTTCTAAATTATACGGTTATTTCTTTGACTTGTAAAATCCCGTAAAACATTAACTTGTTTTCCCGGTTTTGTCGAGAATTGTAAAATCCCGTGTAGTTTCAAGAATTATTTCAAGACTCAACAACCACACATTCAACTTAATTTTCTTTTCTTCACCACCGATTTTGAAATTAGTAATCTTTTTGATACACGTTATCAATGACGACTTTGTGATAAATCACTTATCTCGGGTGTGACAATAAACACCGATGGTTGAAAAACATTTGTATGATTCATGGAAAAGCATATGGAAACTTTTATATGATGAATAGACCAATGGTAGAATGATCCTTGCTTTCGTTGAGAAAGGTCCATATCTGGCCATAATCACAGTGGATTTTTCGTGTAACAAGACTTAAGATTTACTTAGCTCACCCTACAGAAGCCATTCAAGCTGATTGTGACATCAAAGCAATTAATATCATTCTTCAAGGCCTTCCAACAGAAATCTATGCTCTTGTGAGTCAACATCGTGTAGCCAAGGATCTTTGGGAGAAGATTAAACTGCTCATGCAAGGAACGTCGTTAACAAAACAAGAACGAGAGTGTAAGTTGTACGATGAATTTGATAAGTTCACTTACAAGAAAGGAGAGTCGTTACACGAGTACTACTTAAGATTCACATTGCTACTCAATGATATGAACATCTACAAGATGCCACTGGAGCAATTTCAAGTTAATACCAAGTTTCTGAACACTCTTCCTGATGAATGGAGCAAATTTGTTACTGATTTTAAGTTGGTCAAAGACTTGCATACTACCAATGTTGATCAGCTTCATGCTCACTTGGAACAACATGAACGACATGCAAATGAAGTTCACCTAGTTTTTTTTTTTTGTTTGATGCATGAACGTAACTCGATCTCTTTGCTTTAGTTGCATCTCACCAAATAACACAGTCACCTTATCAAACTCATCAACACACTTACCAAAACACTCAACTTCAACCACCAGCTTCAACATATCCATCTCCACAGTATGGTTCACCTTACTAGTCTCAACAATATTCAACTCATCAATCATCAACACCTCTTTTAGTAACTTATCCATCCAATGATTTTCAATCATCAATTCACCACAACGTGTATTCTCCATCATCATCCATCCCTCAATTGGAATATACTCCCCAAATTAACCAACAATCTGAATTTTCCCAACAAGACTTCGGTCTAATTGTTCCAGTGTTCCAGAAAGGTGAGGATCCCATTGATGCCATCAATCACATGATGTTGTTTTTGACTGCAGTTGTCACCTCCCATTATCCCACTCCCAATAATCAGCTAAGAAACTCGTTTAACCCTAGGCAACAAGCTACCATCAATAATGGAAGAGTTACACTACAACCAATTCAGGGGAGACAAACTTCTTTTGCTGCGGGTACTTCAAGGACTTACACTCCAGGAGCAAGTGGAAGCAATTCTAGAAAACAGAGGACGGTTATTTGCTATAACTGCAAAGGGGAAGGCCACATGTCCAGACAGTGCACCAAACCAAAGAGAAAAAGGGATGATTCATGGTTTAAGGAGAAAGTGTTGCTGGTACAAGCTCAAGCACATGGTCAAATTCTAAATGAGGAGGAACTAGCTTTTTTGGCAGATCTAGATATTCCTGAAGGTCAAAGCACACAGACTGTCATTACTCACAATGCTGCTTATCAAGCTGATGATTTGGATGCATATGACTCTGATTGTGACAAACTCAACTCTGCCAAAGTTGCTCTCATGGCGAATTTATCTCATTATGGTTCAGATGCTCTTGCTGAGGTACACAATCATGATAATATGAATAATAATGTGGCACATCAAGCTGTGCAGGTGATGTCGTCTTCTCAACAGTCGAATGTTGTGAATCATTCAGAGACTGAAATAACCAGTGATAGCAATATCATTCCTTATTCTCAGTATGTGATTGAATCACAACAAGTAACTGTTCTAATTCTAAACTCCTCTTGCATCAACAAGATGATTTGATATATCTATGATTGAACAGACTTAATCCCAAGTAGTATTGTACCAAGACTAATCTAGAAAATAAGAGTGTCAATGATACCTTAACTGCTGAGCTTGAAAGATATAAGGAACAAGTTAAAGTTTGAAAGAAGAACAAAATGTTGACTTAAGGAGTAAGGATAACGTTTGCAGACCACTGTGCACAGTTTGTAAGATTGATCTTCTAAACAAACTCTTTCAGGAACATTTAAAGAAAGAATCTTTTATTTACAAACGGTTACTCTTCTAAAAAAGTATTTTAAGAAAGAAGAATCTAGGATCATTTATAGAGAATAGCTCTAGAAAAGCTTATCAAACAAACTACGATAATATTGTTTTAAAGAGTTCTATCTGCAACAAACTGCTTTACATGTGGGGGGGGGGGTGTGGGGGGTGGGATTTTAGTTGGTTTGCCAGTTTGTTGGGGGGGGGGGGGGGGGGGGTGGGGGGTGGGGGGGGGGGGAGGGGCGGGGGGGGGTGACGAAACCTCAGTTTTTCTATGATAATACCACTAAACAAGCTCTAGGTTTTCAAAATCCCTTCTATCTGCAGAAAGCTCAACAGTCGAAACCAAAGCTATATGTTGGTGATATTATTGTTCAAACTAATCCTATTGTGATTCCTGACTCAGAAGAGACCTTAGCACTTGCTGAAGAGAGTCGTTCCAAAATGCTTTTAAAACATAAGGATAATATGATGTTAGAAAAGAAAAAGCAAGTTGATACCACACCAATAGATTATGCTGCTCCTAACCAACTTTATAAAGATTTTCTAACACGATTTATTCAACAAACTGAATTATCTGCTGAACAAGCCTTTTGGTCTCAGAATTATATGAATTCTTCAAAACCCACACTTTATATTAGACCCACCAATGTTGAGGTTCCAAAAGAACTTTCTAAAGTCAGCATGGTTAACACGAGTTTCAAGAAACTTAAACACCATCTTGCTAACTTTGATGTGGTAGTCAAAGAAAGGACCACACCTACAGCTATCACTGAGGGTTCGTGAGGTTTCGAACATACAAAAGCTTGTTTAGGGATGAAATAATTCCATTTGTAAAAGCTCTGAAGGACTTATTTAGTACATTCAACCAACATTTTGTTGATGAACTTTCTGAAGTCCAAAATGTCTTCTATCAAATGGAACAGGCTGTGGGGTAACAAACATCGCATGAAGTCAACAAACTTTGAAGTTAAAATGAATCAAGTTTTTAACAAAAATGAACGACTCTTGGAACAAGTGATGAGCAAAGATATTGTGAACTTACTTTTTAATCCTTCGTGGAGATGGAATTCTCGTTGATGTGCATGAATGTCAAATGTGTCTCAAACTTGAAGACTGAGCTACAAACGGATTTTGTTAAAAGGGAACTTACGATAAATATTCAAATTTTTACCCTTCTTGAAAAACATTGCATTTTTAGAAGTTGACACTCACTTAATCAGGAAAATTTCAAGGGGAAAATTCTGTTTAAATCAAAGTGTTCAAGTTTTGATTAATTGTTTGAAATTAAATGAATTGAAAGACCATCCCAGAAAAGGACACTGGTAATTAGAAGTTGAAAGAGAGAATTAAATCTATAAGTGGAAAATGGATAAGGGATAAGATCAAACACGACTTCGAAGAGGATTGAAACATTAATATTGAATTGGATCTTAGGGTGACATGCTTATTGTGTGTCGAGCATTTGAAACAGACATATAAGCAATTTATGACTCGATTAACCAGCACGTATTCGATCAAAGAAATGTGATCGATTTAAATTCAATCAAGTCAATAATAAAGTCGCGGAAATTTTTGATTTAAATGCTAGTCTTCAGGAAAAGGCTTTGGCAATAACAGCACTTAAGGATGAATTAAGGAAACTTAAAGGAAAAGCCCTAGTTGACAATAATATTTCAAACCACCCTAGTGATCCAGAGTTGCATCAAGCTAATATGGAACCAATAACCCCTAAATTGTTGAATAAAAGGACAACTCACTCTGCCTATATTAAGCATTCTCAGGAAGAAGCCACGGTTCTTAAGGATCTAGTCGATCATATTAAAGTTAATTATCCCTTAGATCCACTCTTGGAAATCTGCCTGTAAGTATACTAAAATAATTCAGGAGATGCTTTCTAAAATCAGTAAAACCTACCCTAGTATCAACAGTTCTGGAGAACAATTAGTGGTTGTGACCCCGATGAACAAAGTAAAAAACGTTAGATTTACTAAGCCCGTCACATCCTCAAGAAACACAAAAACAACCCATACCTCAAACCTAGTTTCTAAACAAACTATTGTTGTCTTCAGTATCGAGTAAAACAGTCTATAGTGCTAGCGGATCACAAGCCTACAGGCAATACAAGAAAAGATAAGATATCAACAAACACAAGTGAATTCTGAAGGATAAAGTAGAAGCCACCTAGGAAGTTAAATCTAGTTAAAAAAATAAAGATTCATGTTGTTTGACCAAAATGAATTGCTCTGTGCAACATTCCTTGATTAATGTGAATTCTGAATTAATGTGTTTAAGTGTAATGGTTGCATGATTTTGAATAATCATGATTTTGTGTGTTCTTGATTTTTTTCTATAAGGTGAATGCTCGTGCCTAATCTAGATATGTTAAGAAAAATCCAAAGAGAAAAGTTTGGAAAAACCAAACAGGAAGGTGTTACCAATCTTGGATATATCTCGGAGGATCCTACTTGGTCGGATCTTCACTATAATAGGAAATGTGTGCCCTTTAATAGGATTACCAACTTCTGAAGTGCCCCTTAGGAAATCATCATGCTCTAGGACTAATATAAACACCGAATACTGTAGTCCACATTGGTTTACTCAGGAAACCAGGAAGTCTAAAACTAGTGTTTCTGTTAACAATTTAAGGTTATTAAATCTGTAATGCTACAATTCGAAACCCAGTCAATCTGGGATCCCATAATTTATATTGTTCCTTCTTTCCTCTTTGATGTATGCATGTCGTCCAATTGTCCTCTAGTTTGTGACTCCGGCTGCCTCAAGCATATGATCGGAGATCGCTCTCAGCTCACCAACTTCGTCAGCAAATTCTTGGGTACAGTCAAATTCGGTAATGATCATGTAGCAAAGATTATGGGTTATTGGACTATCAGATTGGGAATGTTACAATTTCAGGGTTTTTACGTGAAGGACTTGGGCTGTAATTATTCTCGGTGGGACAATTTTGTAATTCTAACCTCGAAGTTGCGTTTCGTCAACACACCTACTACATTCGCAATCTAGAAGGTGTTGATTTATTAACTGGCTCTCGAGGGGACAATCTTTATACTCTCTCTCTTGGGGATATGATGGCGTCTTCTCCTATATGTCTCTTGTCAAAGGCCTCTAAAACCAAGTCTTGGTTATGGCATCGTCGTCTCTCTCATTAGAACTTCGGAGCTATTAATCATCTTGCCAGACATGGTCTTGTTCGAGGTCTCCCTAAGCTCAAGTTTGAAAAGGACCATTTGTGTTCTGCATGTACTTTAGGCAAGAGCACGAAGAAATCCCACAAACCCAAATCTGAGGACACCAATCAAGAAAAACTCTATCTGTTGCACATGGATCTGTGTGGACCAATGTGTGTCGCGAGTGTCAATGGAAAGAGGTAAATCCTTGTTATTGTCGATGATTACTCTCGATTTACATGGGTAAAATGCTTGCGATCAAAAGATGAAGCTCCAGCTTTTATTATTAATTTTTTGAAGATGATCCAAGTACGACTTAAGGAAACCGTCCGACGCATCAGAACAGATAATGGAACTGAGTTTGTTAATCAGACATTGCGTGAATATTGAGTGAGAGCATCTCTCATGAAACATCTGTTGCTCGCTCTCCATAGCAAAATGGTGTCGTTGAAAGATGTAATCGTACGCTAATTGAAGCTGCCCGCACAATGTTGATTTATACAAAAGCTCTGTTATTCCTATGGCCAGAAGCAGTTGCTATAGCATGTTACACCCAAAATCGTTCCATCATACGTCTTCGACACGGCAAAACACCATAATGAGCTTTTACATGACAAACCTTCCGACTTATCATTCTTCCATGTATTTGGTGCACTTTGTTATCCAACAAATGATAGTGAGAACTTGGGTAAACTAAAACTGAAAGCTGATATTGGTATTTTCATTGGTTATGCACCCATAAAGAAAGCATTTCGAATTTACAACCGTCGTACCAGACGAATCACTAAGACAATTCTTGTAGACTTTGATGAGCTGACTGCGATGGCTTCTGAACACAGCAGTTCAGGACCCGCACTTCATGAAATGACTCCTGCAACAATCAGTTTAGGACTCGTGCCAAATCCTCCTCCTTCAACACCGTTTGTACCACCTTCAAGAACTGATTAGGATATATTGTTTCAACCGCTGTTTGATGAATTACTCACTCCTCCACCAAGTGTTGATCTCCCAGCCCCTAAAGTCATTGCTCCAATTGATGAAGTAGTTGCTCCAGTTCTCGCTGTATCAACCGGTTCAACTTCCTCAACAACAATTGACCAAGATGCGCCATCACCAAGTAACTCTTAAACAACACTCGAAACTCAACCTCCCGTAATTCCTAACGATGTTGAAGAAGACAATCATGATATTAAAGTTGCACATATGGGTAATGATCCGTACTTTGGTATCCCAATTCTAGAAATCCCTTTTGATCACTCTTCATCGTCGGATTCTATTCATACAATTATGCATCCCGATCACCAAATTTCTGAACATAATAGCAAATGGACTAAGGATCATCTACTTAAAAACATAATCGGTGAACTTGCTAGACCAATTTCCACAAGGCTACAATTACATGAGCAAGCTCTTTTCTGTTACTGCGATGCTTTCCTCACTGCTATTGAACCCAAGACGTATAAAGATGCTTTGACTCAATCCTGCTAGATCGAAGCAATGTAAGAAGAGCTCAATGAGTTCGAATGACTTGAAGTATGGGAGCTCGTACCCCGACCAGACAAAGTTATGGTTATTACTTTGAATTGGATCTACAAAGTGAAGCTAGATGAACTGGAAGGTATTCTAAAGAACAAGGCTTGATTAGTGGCTCGTGGTTACCGTCAAGAAGAGGGAATTGATTTTGAAGAGTCTTTTGATCCGGTTACAAGATTAGAGGCTATAAGGATTTTTCTCGCGTTTGCCGCTCACATAAACATGGTCGTCTACCAAATGAATGTCAAGACTGCGTTTCTGAATGGTAATTTACGGGAAGAGGTTTATGTAAGCCAGCCGAACAGTTTTGTGGATCCAGATAACCCCAATCACGTGTACAAGCTAAAGAAAGCTCTTTATGGGTTGAAACAAGCTCCACGCGCGTGGTATGACATGTTGTCTTCGTTCCTGATATCCCAAGACTTCTCCAAAGGCTCAGTGGATCCTAATCTGTTCATCCGTAAGGAAGGCAAAGAATTACTTCTGGTACAAGTATATGTCGATGATATTATCTTTGCTGCATCTACACCTGAACTTTGTGACCTATTTGCTAAAATCATGTGTTCAAAATTTAAGATGTCAATGATGGGCAAAATCTCATTTTTCTTAGGACTACAGATTTTTCAAAATCCCAGAGGCATCTTTATTAACCAGTCAAAATATGCCCTTGAATCTTTAAAGAAATACGGTTTTGACTCTTGTGACCCAGTGGATACTCCCATGGTGGAGAAATCCAAATTGGATGAGGATAAAGAAGGGAAAGCAATTGATCCGTCACACTATCATGGCATGATTGGCACCCTACTTTATCTCACAACCAGTAGACCTGACCTATAATTTTCTATTTGAATGTGTGCCCGGTATCAGGCTCGGCCTACCAAAAAGCACTTACATGCGGTCAAAATGATCTTTCGGTATCTAAGAGGAATCGTAAATCAGGGACTATGGTATCCGAAGGATTCTTCGATTGCTCTAACAGCATTTGCAGATGCGGATCATGCTAGTTGTCAAGATACAAGATGTAGCACATCTGGTAGTATGCAGTTCTTGGGAGATAGACTTGTTAGCTGGTCATCAAAAAGGCAGAAAAGCGCTGCGATATCCAGTACAGAAGCTGAATATATTGCTTTGTCCGGCTGTTGTGCTCAAGTCCTTTGGATGAGATCACAGCTTACCGACTATGGCTTTGGATTCAATAAAATTCCAATGTACTGTGATAACAAAAGCGCTATTGCCTTATGCTGCAACAACGTTCAACATTCGAGATCAAAGCATATAGACATCAGATTTCACTTTATCAAGGAGCATGTTGAGAATGGTGTGATCGAACTTTACTTTGTCAATACGGAGTATCAACTGGCGGACATCTTCACTAAAGCTCTTGGCAGAGAAAGAATAGAATTTCTTATCAACAAGCTGGGAATGCGGAGTTTTACGCCGGAGACTCTGAAACAATTGGCAGATGAAGTTGATGAATAGTGGTGGTACCTATTCAAATATCATGTATCATATGTATATATATTAAAACCATAAAAACCAAAAAGATTTTTCATTTTTCAAATTTTTATAAAAACAAAATACAAAAATATAAAATTCATAAAACCAAAGAAAAAATTAAAAATGAGAAAATATAAAAAGAGATAATAATGGCATGTCTTCTGAAAATCGATAACATTTACGGTCTTAGAAATGTCATTCAATAATGATACGAGGCTGTAAATGAAGTTCGAGCAGAAGTTTCAAATGTTTTCAAAACATGCCAAATGGCTTGCTATTATTTCAGATAGCAACCCGGTCATCATCTTAAAGGCAAGTATTTCAAAAAGAAAACTTGACCTCTCAACGGGAATTTATTCTCGGGCATGGTCTACTTTATGACCATGCAAAGGCTTGTGTTTACTTTGCAACACAACCCGTGCTTCCTTTATTCCATAAGTGTACGTGTCAGTGCGCTTATGTATCAAAATAAGAGAAATCTTATTTTTATTGGTAAAAAGTTGTCTCATTAATGAATCTAGGTTTTCAGCAATCACAAAAAGATTTTCAAACACAATTCGACCACTCAAACAATGACAACAGCTCTTTAAATAGAAAACGGGTCATCATTTGAGGAGGAGAATGTGTCAACAAATAATCTTCTAAAATGGTATTTCAAAATAAGTCACGGATAAAGTTTTTGATAATGACGGATAACAATTTAAAGGGGAGTTAATTTATTTTAACTACAAGGGCTTTAGATGTTATTTGTTTCAAACTTTAGGGACTTATTTGAAATTTTAGACTTAGTGAATTCAAGCTTTAAACTACATTCAATCAATAATGCCAACACTTCATAGTTGAAAAAGTCTTTGGAATGTTTGGAAATACTCTCATAGTTTTTAAATGCCTTGAAGTTGATTCTCACTTGATAGATCTAAGCTTATATATTCTTCAAACATGATCTCGAGTATGTGTGCGTACAAGGTTTTGCTGATTCTGAGGTTTCAAAACCAGCAAGGGGGAATGAGTAGATGTATTCCATGTCGGGCTTGGTGAGGTTGCCTTCATGGTTAGCTTTTCTTTTAATTTTAGGCCTTCATTGTTTCTTTCGGGTGCACTATTTCAATCACATGGTGGAAGAGACATCTCGTCATTAGTCAGTATGCATCATTTGAGTCCCCAGGGGGAAGTGTTGGGGGTATAATTATTTAAAACGTGAGAAGAGTTCTGTCTGATTCAATTAATGTCTTACCCGACCGGTCAATATCTAAGCTTATTCTTAAAATGAGTAGAAATATTTAATAAAAGAGGTACACATAGGGATTTAATTATCTATATCCTGGACTTAATTGACTTTGGTGTTGCGGTATCAAATTCTTGAAAGGGTTAATTGTGTACTTCAGATATCTGGGCTTTATACATCAAGACTGCTTGATGCGGCTTGCAAGAAAGTTCTGAATCTACTCAAGAAAGGATTGTTGGTTTAGGGGGAAGCTAAGACAACATCAACACCGACATCACCAACCACACAAGCTCAAGTTACATATGTATCTGAATCTGTTTCATACTCGAAGTTTGGAGCAAAGACTTTCGTAACTTGGAAAGAAAGTTGAAGCAATGCCGAAGAGTGCTTGGACAGAGAAAGATCAGATTGACAACTTCTTGAAAGAAAGAAGGTTAATGAGGAGCTTAGAAAAGTTCGTTGGTGGGAGATTGTACGAAGGAGACCTACGGCTGCTACAAAGAACCATATGATTCTATCATATGATGTTCTTATCATTCAGGTCAAACCTCGTACATAATAATCTTGTGAAAATATATATGTAGTGTAGACTTATGGTGATAATAAGGAGTGCTCGAGTACAAAATTTTCAAGAATTTCTTAGTAAATTCAAAAAATTTCAAATTATTGTACTCAGCACTGTCTTAGATACCCTCAAATATTGAGGGGGAGCATTAAAATGTTCCTGTTAGATATTGTGTAACATTTTGTCCCCGAACGTTTAATCAATTGATATCCAAAATATCAAGGGATTAACATTTTGGATAAGGGGAGAAAATGTGATTAAACTGCATCTAATTTGTATCGAAATGTGATTGTATAAAATGGACTCAATGCACTCCACACTTAGCATGTACTACGATTACGATGCACATGTTAAGGGGGAGCTTTTAGTGATGATGAAAAAACTCTCAAAGTGTAAATCTTTTGATATTTATATCAAACACTTTGATTGAACTTTTCAATGACTTTGGCTTCAATTGTGATGGAATACCCAAAAGACCGACCATGTACTTAAATTTATGGAGTTATAAGGTGGTTAGGCATAGGTATTCAATCCCATGATCCAGCCGAAGAACCAGAGGGTATCCTACAATGGATATCCACTAGATAGTTGTTGAGAAGTCCTTAGGTATGATACAAAAGGAGAAGAAAGAAAAAGTGGAGGAATCCCGGAAAAGTGCCAACGAGATGGAACTTAGTACTAGAACAAAACTCCCAATACGGTACTAGTTATGAAGTATCGGTAAGCGCTGAAGGGGTTGAAGAATTAAAAAGAATTGTAAGGACTAAAGGGTGAAAAGAAAGAAGCCACTCTGATACACTTAGGCAAATAAATCGGGGTCAATACGATAAATGTCAGAATACATTAAGCGTGTTGTCTGATATTGAAGATTTTCATGGGACCCAGAGTGACTTATGGCACAACCATCCTTAGCCATCTATGGTCTCTCAACAGGACTCTTGTTTCATTTCTCATGGAGAATACACGGCATTCTCTATAAACTTTCCACTCCGAGTTAGTTGATATTGAAAATGGTTGGCAGTTGCTAGCCTCCGACACTAAAAGCAAAGGCACAAATTGTGTCTAGAGCCAAAAGAGATCATCATAAATCTCACTTAGGATACTTGGTCAAATTATGCGTTGTTAGTCACAGACAATGTGATATAACAAGCTATACATTTAGCGTCCTACGCATTATCCTTGTGATTTTGCCAGAACATCCGAGTGATATAATTCACAGTGAAGATGGAAATCCTGCTTGAGCCAACATCAAACAAGCTCATGGTAGGTGACTTGTGCGATTCTATATGAATCAAACTTGTGACAACTGGAAAGAAACGATGGTGTGATTCTATAAAATCAAACTTGTTCCAGGTTATGAATTAACGAGTTGATGATGAATTTTTGAAATGATTAACACTCTCGATGTGTCACAAACCATTTTAATCAAGTGACACGTCGATTGGATTTTTAAATCAATTTTTTTTTTAATCGGTGAGATTGTAATTGCTGTTCATCTTATCGTGTTGTCTGCTTTGGAGACGTTACGATTATGAGAAATTATGAGTTTGATAATCTGATTCACATGTGTTAGAAGATCGATACTTCAGCTGAAATCCTGTCAGAAGATTTCTTTCTTAATTAAATCTACCCTGATCACGGTCCACCGATCCTCCGGCATTCTGGAAGGTTACTCCCAAACAAAACTCCGGGCAAATGACAATAGCCATATTTCGTCCCCCCGCTTTATGGCTAATGTTTAATGCAGGATACGTAAAGATGGAGGTGACGGTGACCTGATTCCAGTTGACTTACGATTCATAACCAACTGCTCATTCCCGACCGACAACCATAATGACGCATGAAAGCTAAAGTACATGTTCAAGACTTTCGCTACTCTGATACCGTACGTCTGTCTGGAGTGACGAAGTTTTAAAGGACAAAGTATTTCAAAGAAGTTGCCGCACACTCTGATACCTAATGTCTTGTCTCGAATGTCCGAAGTGTTAAAGTTATAAGGAATTTTATGAAAGAAGGCAACAGTTTGTATTGCGGGGGATTAAGGTTTCTGGGGGGCAACCATATCTGGCTTCTACACTGTGGAAGATGGATTTAACAACACAACGGCAACAACAAACATTTTTAGTTTATCCAACCAAACAACGTCCACTACCAACCACAAACAACCAACCCAACCACAACACAACATTAAACAAACCAAAAGGACCACAACATTATTTCCAAACAAAACCAACAACACAACAAGGGGGGGGGGGGAAAAGACGGCAAAACTTCAAACCAAACCAAAAAACCAAACTTTACATTTTAAGCTTTTCAAGTCAACACATCAAGAAAGGTATAAGCATGTCGGTCCAGAAGTCACAAGTTCACAAGAAGGCAAAGTTTACAAGATGGCAAAAAGAGATTATACTTGGTTAATGATCTCAAGGTACTCAAGATCACATATTCACATAAAAGTTAAAGTCAAAGGAATGTGCTCCTGCCTAAAAGTCAAGATCACTACAACATATTTACAAGAAGAAGAAAAGAAAGAAATTCAAGTCTGCGAGCATAAGAATGAAGACTCAGCATAGTATGCTAGGTTTAAGTTTTTGTAACATGAAGTGACCTCCCTTAGGGGGAGATTTTTAGGAATACGAAATTCCTAGAAAAGTCTCGGTCACTTCATAGATATCGGTAGATGGCTCGTATAGCAATATTTGGAAACTTAGTGGGCTAGTTAGTCCAAGGCCCATGGAAAGCCTCACAAAGGCCCATGGCCGGCTATATTTAGCATATAAATACCCCTCTCCATGCCTTGGAGAGGGGGTTGGTTAGTTGGTTCTCTTTGTAATTCATTTTCTACACACACATAATACATTCCATCTTTCATGTTTACTTTCTCTCTCTAAACTAATCCAACCCACTCTATCTCTTGTTCTTGCATAAATCAAAGATTACATATATATTCTTCATTGGGTATAATTATGGGTATTTGGTTGAGTATAGATAGGTATGGGTGCTTCTGGGTATGCCTAAATGTATTTTATTGCAAAACGTAAACGTTTTACGTAACCAATAAAATTAAAATATAAAAAGTTGATTATTACTTTCGTAAAAATAATATAATGCTTGCTTGACGTAAACTTTTAATTGTGTGGTGCCCGTTTACGTTGATCGTTGATTTTTAGTTTACGAGATTTAACTAAACGATGAATATTTAAAGTAAACGCGTAGAAGTTTAAAATAAATAGTTGAATATTTATTGACGTAACAAGATGTGAAAATGTGAATTGTTACAATTTGTGGCTTAAACGGCGTCTCAGTTTCTTAAGACTATTGTTGTATAAAAGGGAATGGTCGAGTGCATGAATATTAGGATTGCATACGGATCGCGTATTCAAATCTTTGTAACTGGGTGGGAAATGATAATAAATATACAGTGTATATGTCATATGAATGTGATCGTTCAAAGTTTGAGAATAATTGTATTTCGGCTTGGCATTTATATTGATGCAGTTATAACGAGTATATTCTCTTTGTTCTGATACATTATTACAGATTTAAGCCTCCTTTTTGTTGTCGCCATTTCCTTTTACACAATCTTTTTGTATAAGGCCATTTTGCTCAGCCATCAAAGGCTTTGTCTGGGTACTGAGGAGTGCGGTTAGTAGAAAGCGGTATAGACATGTACCATTTTATTGTTTTTGTGTCAAATCTCATACTATGTTCTCGCGTTGGTGCGAGTTCCTGTATACATCGATATGGCTCAACTATTTAGAATTTCTTAATTGGATAGGCAGTGATGATAAATCTGTAATATATTTGTTGTTTGAATGAATTCTTTCAAAATTTGAGAATACTCGTATCATGGTTAGGCGTTTATACTAATGCAGACATGATGGGTATTTACTTTTTATTACAATACATTCATACATGTCTGAGCCTCCTTTGTAGCCAATTCGATAGCCAAGAGAGCATACAGAATGTTTGGTTGCAGTTACTAACAAAGCGCAAAGATTTTTTGTAAGAAAAGTATATGAAATTCTTAACTTTTCATTGTTTAGTATGATTGTGATTTTTCCCCACAAATTAGTGTTTAGAATTGCAGTGTTTTGAGTTTATAAAAGGGATGGTGATTTTACGTTGCATTTGGTTTGCCTTGATGGTTCGGCTTGCAGGTTGTTCACATATTTTTTGCATTATTTTGGCATATAAAATACTTGATGGCATCAAATGCAACCGTGTTAACAATAAGAAACACTAACTAGAGATGATCCGGAGGTCGGGGAGGATTAAACAAGTAAGATGCCATATTAGATTGATAGAGAGAAAAGGGAAGATGTGTGTATGCTTTAAAGAGAGAAAACACACACACGCACACTTCTTATGAAATGTTACACAATGAATCCTCACCCCTCTATGGAAGTATAGAGGGGGTATTTATAGTCCAAACACAACTAAACTATACTATATAGTCTAATCTAGCCCCTGTGTGTTTGGCTATTTATGAACGAATGTAATTCCGTATTAGTCAACATATTTTAAGGCTAACAATCTTCCCTCAATATGTCGACATACATAATTACTTACAATGTTCCTATCAAGTACAATTACAACAAAATAAAGTCTTCCAAAGCACTTCCAAAGCTGAAGATGTCTTATAAGTTCTCCTGGTCTTGAAACTTGTACTCCAGCTTGGATCTTCATTGTCTTTACTTGATCTGGAACCATTGTAGTATGCATGAGTTGGATTAACTTCCCCCCAATCCATGCAGCATGTCTTAAAAAGCTTTCTTCATAGACTCCTTTTTGGCGAAGTTTCTGAATCAGCTTCCCCCCAAACCAACATCCCTATCTTGAGCAGATTCTGAAATATTGATGTAGCTTGAACAATCTTCTATTTTTCATTATCGCGCCCATCGGAATTTTATAAAAGAAGAAGTAAAACCACACCAAATACCACTGCTATTTGTCATTAGGTCTTGGTGAATATCCGTTCGGGGGTACATGCGGGAAATCAACAACAATTCTTCTCACGTATGCAGAATACTTCACAAACCATACTAAGTGAAGTAGTATACACTACTTCCCCCTGGAAGTTGACATGGTAACCAAAGTACACATTTCCCCTATGATGGTTTCGAACTCTCGGAAGCATCATTGTTGTGTACGCACATATACGCGAGAAGTTCTTGTCTTAAGCACAAATCTTGAAATCCAAACGAACCATTACCCTCTTGACTTCACAAAACGTAGTAGGAGATGAAGCAAGAATGAAGAAAACTTGGTATAATCAAGGTCTTGTAAATGAATGTCGTTGAAGAACTTTGAAAATTTTGCTTAGACTGTGAAGTACCATTGTCTTGGAATAGCACAATAATATCCTGTGAGAATTGCTGATTACATCTCAACCTTTAAACTCTCTGGCTAACTTACCAACCTCGTATTCTGTCGGCTATTGTTGTGACCACATGGTGAAGTAAACCCGATATACCAAACTTGAAAATGAAGTAAAATCCCCCAAATTTGTTACTTAAGCTTGCACTGTTGTTGATTGAAGAACGGTGCAAGATTAAATCTATAAGTACTCTATACCCAAGTCCTAAAAGTATAAGAAGTACATCACCTCTTGAAATTATCCACATCGACATCTGCGTGTGACACTGAGTACTACAACGTAACTCCTTTAAGTGATAGTTATCCAGGTCTTCAACCAACCACCCCGACTACTGGAAACTAGATAATTCAAGTCTCAATCATAAGCTGTATACGTTCAAGCAAGTCATCAATCGATAGATTGGGTTTGAAGAAAAGGGGTAGAAAATAGAAGGAAGTCTCGATGATGAAATAAGTAGACGCCTTCGTGAAACCCACTTCAATCTCAAATAAGGGATACCAAATCAACTTCGTGATCACTTGTCATCGTAATCCGAATCCTTATCCGTTTGTCATGTTAGTGAATCTTATTCGGATTGTTTTTAGTGTTATGTATCGTGTTTTTGTGTTGTTGTTCGTGAATGTTGTTAAACTAGGACAAATGTTGTTTTGAATTGTCGTTAACGAATAAACATTGTCTAGTTAAACTTTTCATGATAGTGTTATAGTACCCAGCTTAATCCATTAACTAGACTAACTATTAAGTAACACCAACCCAATTCAATAATAATTATTCTGATCTGCCCACATTGTTATTTTTAAAACATTTGGCCTGCTAAAACCACCAGCCCAATTCGTTTTGTTAACCTCGACCTACATTTTTCTTTGAAGCATGGTCTATCAACAACCAATAAACCCGGCCCAATTCATCAATTAAGTCCCGACCCAATACTTGTTAAACCTGGGCCTGCTAAAAAGCCTTATACCCGATCCAAAAACAAATTAGGGATATAAATAACTCCTAATCCCTAATATTTCTCACTCATTAACCCTAATCCACTTTAAACCGCCACCACCCTTATCTCTCCCAAAATTTACCAACGCTGTCAATCATACATCTATCATATCACACTTGACAAAATCAAATGGAATGAAAAACCATCACATAGATCCAAACAAACTCTTCATAATCTTTCAGTTTATGTAAACCATTCACCAAACGATGGCTTCAAGATCCCTAAAAGGGTCTCGGGTAGGTTTATATTTTGTATTTCGTTTGTTGTGTCATCGAAACAAAGATTGAGTATGACATGTTTGCGATCATTCAATCTTTATATTCGATTAGAAAAGAGAGGGTTTAACTCTCACAGATCGATGATGAATCTTCTCGTGTGTATAGATCTTAAAAAGGTCATTATGATTTATATCCAACACATACGAAAAGGAAATTGAGATCCTTTGGTTTTACATTTTAATTCGAGTCTTGATGTAGTTGATTGGAGATGGAGATAGGTTAGATGTTAAAGTGGAGTGTAGAATTGATATTGTTACGAGGCAATAATGACAGTGATAGATTTGTGATGTGGTTTATATAGAGTCTAGATGAATTGAAGTTCGAATTTAGTTAATGGGGATTAGATATTTTCAATTTCCAAGCGGGTCCTTTTTCTTTTCGGTCTTTTTCTTTCTAGATCTGGTTTTTGTCGTAGATCATGACTCGGTTAACCAACTCACTGAGTTGACACTTGGTATTCACCAAACTGCTGGCATAGCTAAAATGCCAAACCGCCGTAACAAAAATTTTCCAAACCGCTGTCACAAAAGAATTTTTCCAGAGTTTCTTTTAGATAGACTATGAAAAGTATAAGTCTTCTAAAACATGTTCACCAAACCGCCGTGGCCAAACTGCTGGCTGGTATCAAACCGCCATGGTGGTGGTTTAACCAAACTGTTGTCGTATTTTTTGTACATTTTTTGAAAATATGGATCTGTTCATTTTCAGATCTAGGTTTTTTTTTAGAAAAAAACATAAAAAAGCTCATTTAAGCTCGAAAAAGCTGTAAATAAGTTGTTTTGATACTGAAAAAGCACGAACAAAGTTTGACCAGCAACCACAAACCCAGATTTAATAACAATATCAAATCGTGATCTGCATAAACAACCCAGAAATACTGCTCGAAAGATTCATCTTCTAAGCACATATATATAGCAGAACCAGTAATGAAAACAGAAACATATAACAACACCTGTAGCAGTTTTGTAGCAGTTTCGTAGCTTTTTCCTAAAAAAAGCATACGAAAAATAAGCTGAAATAAGCTGTTATAAGCCAGAATATTAAGCTGATAAAACGAAACAACATGAGATAAACAAACACGAATACAATACACCCCCGGTTAGCTCTTGATACCACTTGTTAACAATAAGAAACACTAATTAGAGATGATCCGGAGGTCAGGGAGGATTAAACAAGTAAGATGCCATATTAGATTGATAGAGAGAAAAGGAAAGATGTGTGTATGCTTTAAAGAGAGAAAACACACACACACTTCTTATGAAATGTTACACAATGAATCATCACCCCTCCATGGAAGTATGGAGGGGGTATTTATAGTCCAAACACAACTAAACTATACTATATAGTCTAATCTAGTCCATGTGTGTTTGGCTATTTATGAACGAATGTAATTCCGTATTAGTCAACATATTTTAAGGCTAACAAACCGTGTTTTCTAATGATTATGATACGCAAATGACAGTGTGAATGGATTAAAGAAAACAAGATTTGTATAATATGTAGATTTACATGCGTGATTTGGTTGCTTTGATTTCTTTTTTTAACGTATGATGTTTATTAGCAATTTCATAATAAACAGAACATGTGCAAGACGAAAAGTGCCTGATCGAGTGCATGAACGAAAAGTGCCTGATTGAGTGCATGAAACGTATGGTAGTGAGTTAGCAGGTAAAGGCAAGTCGACCAGTCTTTTCTTAGAGGATGTTACCTCAAACATGTATACTTTACGATATGATGATTGTAAAATTAATTATTCTACTTACTTAAACTTTTAATGAAAATTAGCATATTTATTTATTTATTGCAAAAATATCTTTTTTGTGGATGAGCACTGAACAATACTCGTCGAGGACTTTCGAAGTGCAAACGATTTTGTTGAAAGGAGTATCTGTACGGGTACATGCGAGAAATCAGAAACAATTCTTCTCATGTATGCAGTATACTTCACAAACCATACTATACTAGGTAAAGTAGTCTACACTACTTCCCCCTGGAAGTTGACATGGTAACCAAAGTACACATTTCCTCCCATTATGGTTTTGAACTCTCGGAAACATCATTGTTGTGTACGCACAAATCTTTAAATCCAAACGAACCATTACCCTCTTGACTTTACAAAACATAGTAGGAGATGAAGCAAGAATCAAGAAAACTTGGTATAATCAAGGTCTTATATATGAGTGTCGTTGAAGAAATTTGAGAATTTTGCTTAGACTGAGAAGTACCATTGTCTTGGAAATAGCCACAAAAATATACATGAGAATTCTGAATTACATCTCAACCTTTAAACTCTCTGGCTAACTTATCAACCTCGTATTTTGTCGGCTATTATTGTGACCACATGGTGAAGTAAAGCCGATATACCAAACTTGAAAATGAAGTAAAATCCTCCAAATTTGTTACTTAAGCTTGCACTGTTGTTGATTGAGGAATGGTGCAAGATAAAATCTATAAGTACTCTATACCCAAGTCCTAAAAGTATAAGAAGTACATCACCTCTTGAAATTATCCACATCGACATCTGCGTGTGACACTGATACTCACAACTAACTCCTTTAAGTGAAGTTATCCAGTCCTCAAAACCTACCACCCCAACACAGAGAAACAAAGACAATTCAAGTCTCAATCATAAGTTGTATACGTTCAAGCAAGTCATCAATCGATAGATTGGGTTTGAAGAAAAGAGGTAGAAAATAGAAGGAAGTCTCAATGATGAAATAAGTAGACGCCTTCATGAAACCCACTTCAATCTCAAATAAGGGATACCAAATCAACTCCGTGATCACTTGTCATCGTAATCCGAATCCTTAGCCGTTTGTCATGTTAGTGAATCTTATTCGGATCGTTTTTAGTGTTATGTATCGTGTTTGTTGTGTTGTTGTTCGTGAATGTTGTTAAACTAGGACAAATGTTGTTTTGAATTGTCGTTAACGAATAAACATTGTCTAGTTAAACTTTTCATGATAGTGTTATAGTACCTAGCTTAATCTATTAACTGGACTAACTATTAAGTAACACCAGCCCAATTCAATAATAATTATTCTGATATGCCCACATTGTTAACATTTTGGCCCAACTACATTTTTAAAACATTTGACCTGCTAAAACCACCAGCCCAATTCGTTTTGTTAACCTCGGCACACATTTTTCTTTAAAGCCTAGTCTATCAACAACCAATAAACCCGGCCTAATTCATCAATTAAGTCCTGACCCAATACTTGTTAAACTCGGGCCTGCTAAAAAGCCTTATACCCGATCCAAAAACAAATTAAGGATATAAATAACTCCTAATCACTAATATTTCTCACTCATTAACCCTAATCCACTTTAAACCGCCACCACCCTTATCTCTCCCAAAATTTACCAACGCTGTCAATCATACATCTATCATATCACACTTGACAAAATCAAATCGAATGAAAAACCATCACATAGATCCAAACAAACTCTTTATAATCTTTCAGTTTATGTAAACCATTCACCAAACGATGGCTTCAAGATCCCTAAAAGGGTCTCGGGTAGGTTTATATTTTGTATTTCGTTTGTTGTATCATCGAAACAAAGATTAAGTATGACATGTTTGTTATCATTCAATCTTTATATTCGAATAGAAAAGAGAAGGTTTAACTCTCACAGATCGATGATGAATCTTCTCGTGTGTATAGATCTTAAAAAGGTCATTATGATTTATATCCAACACATACGAAAAGGAAATTGAGATCCTTTGGTTTTACATTTTAATTCGAGTCTTGATGTTGATTGAGGAGATGGAGATAGGTTAGATGTTAAAGTGGAGTGTAGAATTGATATTGTTACGAGGCAATAATGACAGTGATAGATTTGTGATGTGGTTTATATAGAGTCTAGATGAATTGAAGTTCGAATTTAGTTAATGGGGATTAGATATTTTCAATTTCCAAGCGGGTCCTTTTTCTTTCTAATATCTGTTTTTTGGTCTTATATCCTGACTGCGGTTACCCAACTCACTGATTTGACACAAGGTAATGAACCAAACCGTGGCATAAGCTAAAAATGCCAAACCTCCGTAATCAAAAATTTTCCAAATCCTTTTCACAAAAGAATTTTTTCCAGAGTTTCTTAATAGATTAGACTAATGAAAAGTATGAGTCTTCTAAAACAAGTAACACCCAAACCGCCTGTTATCCAAACTGGCAGGCTTGTATCAAAACCGCCATGGTGGTGGTTTAACCAAACCGCTGTCGTACTTTTTTGTTGTAACTTTTTTCCTGAAAATGTGGATCTGATCATTCAATCTACTTTTTTTTTCAAAAAAAACAAAATAACAAAGCTCATTTAAAAGCTCGAAAAAGCTATAAATAAGCAGTTTGATACTGAAAAAGCACGAACAAAGTTTGACCAGCAACCACAAACCCAGATTTAATAACAATATCAAATCGTGATCTGCATAAACAACCCAAAAATACTGCTCGAAATATTCGTCTTCTAAGCATAGAATATATATATATAAATAGCAAACTAACTATTAATGAAACGAACACATATAACAACAACTGTAGCAGTTTTGTGGCTTTTTCCCAAGAGATAAGCACACGAAAAATAAGCTGAAATAAGCTGTTATAAGCCAGAATATTAAGCTGATAAAACAAAACAACATGAGATAAACAAACACGAATACAATACACCCCCGGTTAGCTCTTGATACCACTTGTTAACAATAAGAAACACTAATAGAGAAGATACCGGATTCAGGGGAGAGATTAAACAAGTAAGCAGGCCATATTAGATTGATAAGAAAAGGAAAGATTGTGTATGCCTTAAAAAGAGAAAACAACACAGACACTTCTTATCCTGAAATGTTACACAAGAATCATCACCCCTTCCATGGAAGTCATTAGGTTGTATTTATAATATCCCAAAACACAACTAACTATACTACTAGTCTAATTCTATTCCATTAGTGTGTTTATGGCTATTAATGAACGAATGTAATTACCGTAATAGTCAACAAATTAAGGCTAACAAACCGTTTTTTCTAATGATTATGATACCAAATGACAGTTTGAATGGATAAAGAAAACAATAATTAGTAATAATATGTAGATTAACACATGCGTGATTGTTTGCTTTGATTTCTTATTTAACCGTATTAATGTATAATAGCAATTTTACAAACTAAACAGAACATGTGCAAGACGAAAAGTGCCTGATCGAGTGCATGAACGAAAAGTGCCTGATTGAGTGCATGAAACGTATGGTAGTAGGTTACAGTAAAGGTCAATTTCTACCATCTTTCTTCGATGATGTTTACCTCGAAACAGTAAACTTTACATATATGATGTAAAATTAATTATTCTACTTACTTAAACTTTTAATGAAAATTAGCATATTTATTTATTTATTGCAAAAATATCTTTTTTGTGGATGAGCACTGAACAATACTCGTCGAGGACTTTCGAAGTGCAAACGATTTTGTTGAAAGGAGTATCTGTACTGATTGCTGTGTCAGCTAAGGATCGAATGTATAGTTTGTAATTTTGATATGAACATGTCGATGGGTATACTCGCAACACCTAGAAAATTCACAAATTTCAAATCCACCATTTGTAAAGCTTAACATAAGAGATTGTGTGGGTCTTAGGAAGTTAAGATTTTGAAATCACTCAAGAAGCGTTGCAATCATCGATAAAATCTTATGCTTTGTTGTGTATAGCTTTAAGATTATATCGAGAACTCTTAACGCTTCTTGAGAGTTTTTAGTTTCTTGGCCTTTTAAACTTTGTCCAATAATACATGTTTATTATATTATAGTTCTATTTAAAAAATATCTATTTGTATTTCTATTTACAAGTTTTCAGTTATTTAAAATGAGCTATGCTATATCCACAAAAGAACCACAAAGAAACATTCACAAAATGAGGTGACATTTTTTTATTGGTGTCTTTCCAAATAATTTATCTCTCTTATTTTTTATTAATCCAATCAAAACATGACACCTCATGTTTGTTATATTTATTTGTGGTCTTTTTGTAGATGTAGCATATTCCATTTAAAATATATGAAATGTAATCTTTATTTTATGTCATTGCAAGCGAACAGTTTTTGCCACGTATAACGATTCGCCACGTCATTTCTCTTTCTATAACATTATATAAAACAACCTCCTTCATCACTCAAAGTATATATATGCTTGAGGACCTCAATTTTTGATTTTTTTTTCAAGTAAGGCAACACGTTAAAAAAATAACAATATAATTTAAATAAATTAAAGTTTTAAAATTACACCAAACTTTAAGAGAACGATTTATGTAAGAAAAAAAAGCAAAAAGACTCAATTGTAAGGGGTGTCAAATGAGTTGACCCGGCCCTAATAAGCCCTTATATAGTTAGGTTGATTTGGGTCCAGCTTAGCTTATCGGGTTTATGTGGTCACCCCGATAAACCCGATAATCTGTGACGACCCATTACTAAATCTATGATATATATGAGTCTTTCTAGTTTGTTTTGTACACTAGGCCATAAGTACATGATATGTTGTTATATGGGTATAATTTTTGGATTAGTTATTTGATTAATGTGTTACGGTATATGATTTGTGGATCTAACTGATTAGTTCAACTCATACCATATTTACATAGTGCCTACTGGAAACAAACATGCTTACTGTCAAAATATATTCCACGCTAATTGGACCTTTTTAATGCTTGTTTTCTTTATTAAATATTGTGCCAAGGAAAGTATAAATTCCACGGTTATTAAATTCCATGCATACTGTCAAACATGCTTGTTTTCTTTGTTAACCCAATAACTCGACTGAACCCGCAACTCAATAGACTCGAACCCGACTAACCCGATTTCTTATAAGGTCGGGTTGCGAGTTAGTTTTTAATTTTTGAAAACCCAATAAACCCGACCCGATAACTCGTTTGACACCCTAATTGTAACCCAACAAGGACTAATGACATAAAAAATTACTAGCAAGGATTGACAATTCAAACAAAGAAAACATTAAAAGTTAAAATTGACCAAAAAAATCATCTACTCGTATCTTCTTCTCGCGAGTCAAAAACCTAAAGAAAACATCCACAGTCAAAAACAGTAAACACAAAGACAATCACAAACCTAAAAATAAAGGTTGATTTAATGAAATGTCACTTTACATTTTTTATTATGTTGTTATTCATTTGGTACGATTTGATCAAACTATACTTACCCGACCCATTTTCAACTGCCAAAACATAAAATTTACCAATGTAAAAAGGTTAAAATTCACATGTCTAAGAAGTCAAACCAAGACCAAAGTCAGCAAACTAAACCCCTCAATAGTCAAAACCCTATCATTCCATCCCAAACCCTAAAACCTCAAGCTTTCATCAATGGCAGACCTCCGTTTACTCGAACTCCATCTCCTCCATTCATCACTCCCACATCACAAAACCCTAATCCCAAAACCCCAAATCAACCCCACAATCGAAGCCCTAATCCAATCAATACAATCAGGCCAATACACCAAAACCCTAATGACCCTAAACCCAAATTCAGCCTTTTTCCACATCAGTCTCGAAAACCAATCAATACCCACTTCACAAACCATCACCAATTGCATAAATACATACTTAATTTCACAAAATAATTATGATGGGTTGTTTTTGGTATTTACTATTGCAGTTGCTTCATTTTTGGCCTTTGTGCAGAGCAATGTTACTGGGCCTCCTGTCGACTTACCGTTATTGTTTAGTGATATGGCTAAAGAGGATATCGAAATTTGGGCTCGAAATGAGGTTATGTCATCTGGGTCTGATTTGCTGGGAAAGTTTGTTAATTTGGAGTATTTGGTTTACGCCAAAGTGTTGTTGATGGTGGTTAGGGATTATTTGAAGTTTAATGAGGGTAATAATGATGTTGGTTTTTTGACGTGTTCGTGGTGGTTAGTTAGGATTCCTTTGCTTGAGCAGAAGATACTTGACGGGCATTCGTCGGTTTTGTTTGACAAGTTGGGAGAGTTGTGTAATGAGTGTTTGGATAATTTGGGTGATTTGGAGAAAGTGGGAAAGTACTGGGATGGGGTGGAAGAAGGGGTTTTGAGTGACGTTGTGGCGATGGTGCATTTGGAATGTGGAATTGTTGATTTTAGGTACGGCCGTGTTGATTCGGCCAAGTTGAAGTTTGAAGTGGCGGAAAAGGTGTCTGGGTTGAGGTTTGAGGTTAGTGGTGCGATGGGGTTTAGGACTGTGCATCAGGTTGATCCAAAGGCGCAGCGTCGTCTTTTTGCTGATAATTTGAGTTTAAGAGTTGGAGGTGAAAATGGTGATGGTTTGAAGCATGACAGTCAGGTTCGTGAAGCGTCTGATATACTGTTGACTCCTAGGTTTTTAGAAGAGAGTGAAGGTTCGGGTAGTTTGAAGCCGGTCCAACAAGCTTTGATTTTAGCGCAATGTCTTATAATTGAGAAAAATACGCCACATGATGAGATGCAGCGGTGGGATATGGCTCCGTATATTGAGGCAATTGATTCTCAGGCTTCGTGTTTGTTCGCTATTAGATGTTTTTGTGACTTATTACGTATAAGATGGGAGGGAACTCGTAGCAGAACGAAAGAGCGGGCTGTTTTGATGATGGATAAAGTAGTACAAGGTGTTAATGAGTCGGAACCGGGAGTTGCAGAGAGAATAAGTTGTTGTTTTGGTGTTGATTTGCCTACCATACCAACTCTTCGTAAGGAATATGCTGATCTTTTGATTAGTTGCCGGTTGGTAGGGGAGGCTGTAAAAATTTATGAAGATCTTGAGTTATGGGATAATGTGATCTTTTGTTACCGTTTATTGGAAAAGAAAGCTGCTGCCGTAGAACTGATTAACAATCGTCTTTTGGAAAAACCCAATGACCCTAGATTATGGTGTTCATTAGGTGATGTCACAAACCAAGATTCTTGTTATGAAAAAGCATTAGAAGTTTCGGAAAATAAGTCAGTAAGGGCAAAAAGGTCACTTGCACGAAGTGCATACAGTAGAGGGGAATTCGAAAAATCAAAACTCTTATGGGAATCTGCTATGGCGTTAAATTCCTTGTACCCTGATGGATGGTTTGCACTTGGTGCAGCCGCCTTGAGGGCTAGAGATCTTGAAAAAGCAGTTGATGCTTTTACACGTGCGGTTCAGCTTGATCCTGATAATGGGGAAGCATGGAATAATATTGCTTGTTTGCATATGACCAAAAAGAGACACAAACAGGCTTTAATTGCTTTCAAGGAAGCGTTAAAATTCAAACGCAATAGCTGGCAAATGTGGGAAAATTACAGTCAGGTTGCTGTTGATAGTGGAAATTTCAGTCTTGCATTGGAAGCTACACAGAATGTGTTGAGTTTGAGTAAGAATAAAAGGATCGATGTTAATTTATTAGAGAGGGTAATGTTAGAAATCGAACGGAATTCTGTTGGTGGTGAATCAGGGATAGAACGAAGTCGAGAAACTGAGCAATTAACTGAATTGATTGGTAAAATTTTACAGCAAATTGCTAAAAGTGGAGGAGGTGGAGATGTTTGGGGAGTCTTTGCCAGGTGGCATAAACTCAAAGGGGATCTAGCGATGTGCTCAGAAGCGTTATTAAAACAGGTTAGATCATATCAAGGATCTGAATTGTGGAAAGAAAAAGAGCGCTTTGTAAAGTTTGCACGTGCTT
>BQNB010040856.1:42500-44911 GCA_026074375.1 Tanacetum coccineum | reverse complement strand
GCATGAATTACATGGAACATTAACGTGCTCCCCCTCGATTTTACATATGTTTGACACCAAAAACAATGATACCAAGTTGTAAAAAGGGTTAGCATTGTTGAGCACACAATTTTGAAAGATTATTAATTGTCATCGAAGAATTCTTGAAAAATTATGCTCAACCACCTAATCATCTTATAACAATCAATCTATTTAATAGTCATTATTATTCCTTTGATGTTATTAAGACCTTTTATAATGTGTTGAATACATAAGAATTGTCATGTTATGATGTATCCAACAATCATTAAAACATTGTTTTTCGAAAAACTCCCCCTCAAACTTTGACTCATTTTAAAAAATGACACCAAATGTAGAATAATTATCTTGTAAAACAATATGAGGGATGGAGTGTTGAACACACAATTTTGAAAGATTTTGAATCGTCATTGAGAAATTCTTGAAAAATTGTGTTGAACTTTTTGAAAAACCAAATGTTAGAAGACTTCTCTTCTAACGCTAAGGATAAGCGCACTTATGCGTACACTCTCCTTTTTTGTTCGGGTTTGAGTTGCAATCTGAGAGTGATTACAAGTCATCTAGAAAAATTAGAAATGACATGTTTTGAAAACATTTGAAACTCCTGTTCGAACTTCATTTACACGCCCGTGGCGATATTAATCAACATTTCTAGGTGCGTAAATGTTATCGATTCCAAGAGACATGTCGAGAAGAATATTTTTTTGAAACATTTTCTGATTTTTTGATTTTGTATTTTCTTTTTGAAATTTTATATTTTTGTATTTTTCTTTTTTCAAAAATATGTACATGTTGACCTCAGCATTCTTATGTGATGGTGAAATAGTAATTCAACTAGAGGAACAACTTTTAGAACCAGCTTTGAACTTGACAGTTCATTGTTGTGGTCGTGAATTCCGAGTTCTGAACTGTTATGATCAGAAGTCATTGCTTATTCATCAGATGAAAATTCCTTGAAGCCCTAGTTTCTCAGATATCAGTCTTTTCAGCAACCAACCTTGAAGTCCTTCCTTTGTAGGATTTGAAGATGTACCTGCATGTATGTTAACTGTACCTAAACTGACATCAAGAGTTTGTTTGCATTCATATTGGTTAGTGATATCGTCATTTGAACCATTTTGGGGTTCACTGTCAACCTTGGTTGTGCTAGATGTGAATATCTTTCCAGTAGGAACCCACCTAAGACCAACTGTCTTGAAAATTTTACCCGTTGGTTTCCACCTAAGACAAGATCTATGAGTCATTGTTTTCTCATGCACAACGGAAGTCTTTTTGATTGAAGACCTATGTCTTTTTGGGATCTGTCTTTCTGGTTTCTTTGCAAAACTTGTTTGCTCTACGGGTATGTATCTTTTTGTTGTCTTATTGGATGGAACCTTAGCACGTGAGTTGACTTCATTCAGGAATTTTGTTACACAAGAATCATGATTGGCATTAAAGACACATTTCTGACATGTTGAGCAAACAAAATGTTTGGAGTCAGAAAAACTTCTAGAATTCCTAGAGTGTTCTGCTATGGGCACAGTCTTTGTCGTGACGCAACTACTCTTAGATGCAGGCCAATTCCTAGACTTTTGGTTATTGATCCTAGGTTTTGGTTTGCTACCATTTGCCGTGCTTTGTGATCTAGCAGAAGGCATCACACTAGGTTCTGAATTCCTACTGCTTTCTTGTGTCTTTTTCTTAGCTTCCTCTAGGTAGTGATTATGAACCATGTCATTTGAGCTATACCTAGATGAGCCAGGTGCAATCATGTGATGAGGTTTTGCAACAGCAGATTCTCTTTCCTTAGGCAAATAATGTGTAGTGACTGGTTTTGACAAATCGTTATTGACATCAACTTGGGAGGCAAACCGTTGCTTTGAAAATCTAGGTCGTTCAGACTTAAACGCAGTCGGTTGTCTAACAACTGATTGGTTTCTACGTGGTTGTAAAGCCGGTTTCCCTAAGATTGACGATTTTGCAAACTTAGTATTCACACTATTTCCTGTTAATTTCCTTAACTCATTTTTTAATGCTGCAATTGCAAACCCTTTTTCCTGAAGTTGAGCTTTGAATTTATCATTATTTGCAATCAAAGAAGTTGTGTGTTCTATGTTCTTAGCTCTCGTTGTCTTGATAGAATCAAACATTTCTTTGTAATGCCTTTTCAAAGTCTCATTTTCCTTAAGTAACTTAGCCACTTTATGTTCCAATTCGATGTTTATTGTTTCAATTACATCTATGTCATGTTTAACCTTGGCTTCATTACTTGTACTCATTTCAACTGCTATAGCTGACATATATTTTAAACGTGTTTGAACTAACATTATCGTGATTTCTTTGTTCATGCAGAAATTTTGTTTTAGTTCGTGTTGGTGATATAATAATATGGACTTATCGAGTGTCAATAA
>BQNB010040856.1:0-37500 GCA_026074375.1 Tanacetum coccineum | reverse complement strand
GTTTGAATAATATTCATCTTCATATTCAAAATCTTCTTACGATCACTTATTTAAGGAAAGTGCAATAATGGTTTGTGGAATATGTTCAATTCTTCCTAGGCCTAACCTTAGATGGTTAAAGGGTTCTTCATTTTGGTGATAGAAATAGATATATATTATTTGGTAGAGTTAAGTGAGGAAAGCTTAAATGAGAACGATGAGTGTGAGGTGTGAGTTGTGCTTTTGAATTGTTTGATCAGAGTTACATTATGTTGTGCATTTGATAATGTTTGGCTTTTTCGGACATGACGAAGTTTAACCATGTGCATATGCAAGGTAAATTACTTGGAATATTTTGGAATAAAACATTCAAGTCCGTCAATCCTATTCTTTATGTAATTTTATGCACTATTTTTGCCAAATATTTGGGACACAACTATTGGACAAGTAGACTTAATTATGACATCATTATACAAGTGTGGAGTTATGATACGATGCTATTCTTATGTCTTGGAAAGGAATGTCGTTATTTTCATCTCAAATCGTGTGTGAATTGAGTATGTAGCTTCAAGATAATATCTCTTGTTATATTTTGATATAATCTTAAAGCTAGACAAATAAAAATCCGATTTCTTGTCCATACTCAAAATCTTATCAATTAGATTCGATAATAACATCAATCATAGTTTGAATAATGAGTTGATATATATTCGAAATCTTTCTTGACCCTCACGAACATTCTTTTAAAAGAAGACAAATAAATATTTTCATAGTGTGTTCCACTAATCCTAAGACTAGTTGTAAGGTGAGGTTGATGAATAATGACAAGTTAATTTCTTACTTCAAGATTGTCATATATTTTGCTTGTGCGAAAAACTATTTGTTGATATGTATAGTATGCATAATTTTTGACATTTTATGAGTATATAAATGATTTTCCTAAGCATTTTTATACAACACACATCTTTTGTAAAATACTATACGTTGGTAAAAAGAATATAATTATGTGTGTGTGTGTGTTAGAACAATGCAAGCACAAGCAAAGTTTAAAAATACATTTTTTTTATTAAATTACAAATGTATTATTTCAATCTTTTATTTTGTTTAAACTAAACCCATGTCTAACACCGCATGATGGATAAAAAGATTTAGACATCTTGTTGGAAGAGATTTATGTGTTTAGAAATATTTTTGTGACGGGGGGGGTTTTATATTTGATCGTAGGTACTTATTTTTTCACACACTTGACAAACAATTGAACTCTCGTTCCTAAGTGGGTTACTACACTCAAAATGGTATATAGGATGTTTTTGTAACGCTTGTAAATATAGTGATCTTATGCATATATGCAATGCACAAATAATTTCATAACTTAACGCAAGAGATCTAGCATAATTCCTATTAGCATAATCCGAAAAATAGTACATACAAATAGTATACTATGGCACATGCATTTAGATTATAATTAGCTCTTACCAATAGTAATGATTACTTATTATTTCGATTAACCAAGTTGAAAAAAGATAAAACACCACATATCATCTAGCATTACACATAAGGTTTATTCGTCGTTGTTTTGTGCTATTAGATATAACGATGTATACTTAGCTTGATGTGAATTTTAAAAATAATATAGTTCCTTCCCATTTCACAATAAAATTTAATTAGTTCATTAAATTGATAAGGACAAATACACTATTTTTCAAAGGATATATCAAATGAATGCTCGAATCAAGGAAATATAAAATACATAGTTTTTATGTTAAAACGAACACTCAAAGTTTTGAGCACTAGGTATGTATTTTGCATTTCTGACTTAGTTTAAGTTTAGAATGAAGACTTGGAAGTATTTTTAAATGAAAATAGACTCAATTATCTTCGAAATGGTGGGTGGCACGACTTCTACAGACTTACGGTTGATTTTATATGATTTTTCGAAGTTTGCTAAATTCTGCTGAAACAGACAGACGGCCCCCATAAAGGTGACGGCCCCAGATATATTAAGGGGCCGCCCAAACAATTATGGGACCGCCACCAGAGACCCAAAAACACGTTTTTTATTCAAACTCATTTGGTGACTTGACTGTGGAAATAAAGCTTTAAAAAGTTGTTCCAGCACATATATTTCAAGTGTTAGACATCATTTCTACTCTTACGACTTGCACAAATATAAGTGACACTTCTAGTTGCTTGAGAAGTTTTCTTTCATGATAGTATACGAGTATATTTAATAACAAACTATGTACGAATCAAACAACAAAACACTTTTCATATTTAATCCCCCTTCATGGGTAATTTGATACATGAATCGTACTCTATTTTAAAAACCATTTGTTTTGAAAATTAGAGCGACGTGGCTCTGATACCAATTGTGGGGAAAACGTTAGAGGGGGGGTATGAATGTTTCCATTAAAAAACTTTAATCAAAGATTACAGCACCTCTTTCTACTGGAGGTTCTTATATATATGGGGGCCGTCCAAGGATATCAGTGTGGACGCCTGAATTATGGGACCGCCTCCAGAAGAGGTTTTCAGATAGATCTTTTGTATCTCAAATCACCATCAAGTTTGACGCAATTATGAGAAGCTTTGATTTAATGGTTATATAGCTAACACTTATATCTCAACAATATAATCATACTCACAATATTTAGCACAAAGAGATACATAACCTTAACTAACAAGATATACACAACCTATCACACAATTATGGACACAATGCAAGTATAAAAGTAAAGCGGTAAATGTAAAGAAATAAGTAAAGCGAAAGATAAAAGAAAATGCAAACCGACACGGTGATTTATAGTGGTTCGGTCACGAAGCTCCTCTTCGACACTACTTCCATCACGGAGGTATCCACTCGAGAGTTACAAAAAACATTCACTAATCAAACTTGCTCATTTTAGGCGGAGTTAAAACCTTATACACATGCTTACTTTTCTTTTATGTTCGACACTAAGATAGGATGTCGAGTTTGTTCTTCTATTGGGTACAACCAACCGTTATGTGTTATGGCCCAACATAACAAACCGTGTGTTGTATGGCCTAAACACTATTTAAACCGCGTCGCTTACATTATTTCGACACTCTATGCTTGATGTCGAGTTCCTAATCTTAGCTAGAACAATCTACCACTTCACAATGTATTTTAAAGGCTAAAATTCTAACCAACCTCAATCAACCCATCAAAATATTTACATCATTCTGGATCTACACACTTACTAAAGATGGAAGCATGACTCGAATCTATATGTTACAAATGTTACATAATGGACTAACTTATACTACAGAACTTTCAGATCTGGGAAGATTGACCCGGATGTTCTTCTCATGCTCATGTGGATGAAGGAAAGGATAGAAGATTAGTCACATTTAAACAAGATTAAAACTATGTTAGTGTCAAGATATTTAGAGAGAGAAAGGGGATTTTGACTAGAGAGAGAGGAATTGAAAAAATCTATGCAAAGGGGTTGATTTTCAGCATCGGGGATGGTACTTAGTATTTATAGCCAGGATTCCTCAACGATCAGCTTGGGGGCGGTCCCGACGGTCCCTTATATATAAGGGGGCCGCCTAGGCCCTAAGGGGGGGGGGGCCCTAGACTGACGCTTCGATTTTTAGTCTTTTGTGGGGGAAGGTTTATCTGATTGCTAGTTGTAGTTTTGGGGGGGAAATTTAAATTTCAAATTTTATGTTTTTAAATAAAAATTATTTTTATTTAATTAAAACTATTTTGTGTAATTTTAAAAAGTCTTGTTTTATAAAAATATGACTGGATAGAAGGAAAAATTATTTTCTTGATCACTAATTAAGTTTTATTTGATTGTTTGTCCATACTTGCGTGATATACGTAAGGTGTAAACAATGTCGTCTTGATGCCTAATTGAGACGTCGACGAGGGTTGTTGATGCTTGTATTGCATTTGATGGATTTTGTGATTACGAGTATACTTGCGCACTTTACATTACGTATTACAAGTCACATGTTTGTCATCACCAAAACATAAAGAGATCGTATAGATTAAATATCGTAATATTTGCACTAACAAACTTACTTCCCGCCAAAACCAAATCATAACTATTCACTGTCGTTTTGCCTTAAAACCTGCAACATAACAATAAAATACCTTAACCTCACTTCACCCCACCTCACTAACAACCAAAGACAGCTTGGCAATCCTAAACCCAACCATTGGCTATTAAAATCAAGGGTTTTAATGAGGCAGATTAGGCAACAAGCAAAGATGAATGGCTAAGATAGACTTTGACTTCCCTCTCACATAACAAGCACACCAGTTAAAGCTCTCTCTATGAAAAAGCACAAGAGAAGACTCAAGACTTAGTATAAATAAGCAGTTTGTAGCTTAGTTTGTTTTTGGTCGAATTTTTGTGTTTCAAGGCAAAAGCTTATAAAACAAAGTTTGTCCATTTTAATATATTACGTTTTAATTTAATAGTCATTTAAATTATGTCTTTTAAATTATTTGTCATTTACTTTTATGCAAATTTAAGTTTTCCTTACATATTGTCATTTTAGCTTGTATTGTCTTTTAATGCTGTTGTTTAAGCTCATATAAAAGCTTTTAAGTCATTGAAAGCCTTTATATAAGCTCATTTCATTTTCTATCAAAAAAAAGGTAAAAAAAAATTCCAAAAAAATATATATATAAAAAAAGAAAAGAAGAAATCAAGCAAGGAGCAAGGTGAATTAAGGATGGCCTTGGTTTAGAGCTTATGCTAAGCACTTCAGGATGGTTAGAGCTTTGGGAAGGGTTACTTGTTTAGCCAAAAGCAAAAAGGTCCCTTTGTAAGCCACTATTTACATTTTTGCTTAAGTTACTGGTTTATTCAGCTATTTTTCTGCTTATTTGTTGTTATTTTATGTTAATTATGTTAGTTTATGTTTTATATGCTTGCTTTTTTGTTTGATTTTATGCCCTTTTGCTTAAGTTTTGCTTAAAACTGCCTTTGTATGCTCTTAACAGCTTATTGCTTATTGGTTCATTAAGTGCTTATTTCCTGTTGAGAATTTCTCATTTATACTTAATATGCTTATATGTTCATCTGTTTTTCAAAACCATTGCTTAAATATTTTCAAATCAGCCTTTAAACTTGATTTTCAATCTTAAAGGGGTGTTTGGGTTAGTGGTTAAAAGTTGGTCAAATCTTGTTAAAATCCATTTGGGTTATTTTGTTAACTTGCACAACCTTTTTTAAGCTGTCCTTAATTAGTTTTTCCAAGTTTAAAGGGTCTTTAATGTCTATTTTATTGATTTTTCCTATTTAGCTCTTTGACACTGTGGTGACAACAGTGTCATAAGGGCTTATTGGATTTAGTTGGTAAAATTTTCTTTTGAGTCTTGTTTTTGTGTTACATTTTGAGTCTAAATGCAGTAGGTTGTTTTTCATTAAGTTTACTTTTGTTGTTCTTAAGTTTGTCCAAGTTTTTACAAGTGTCTTTTAGTCTAAAAACTTCTTTTTTCATTTCAATTTATCAGATGTTTAAAATAGTTTTTAGGATTTGAAAATTTGAGCATATGCTCCTTTTAGGGTACACTTCATCTGTTTTAACCTTATTTTCAAATTGGAGCTTATTTTCTTAGCTTATTTGCAGGGTGCATAGCTAACTTATTTTTCAAAGAAAACCAAAAAAGTTGCCCTGGTGCAAACAGCCCCTTTTCCAACCCTTTTTCTTGGCTTATTTGTTTTATAAACTTTATTCTTTTTGCTTATTTAGATAGCCCTTAAGTCAGTAATTAAGCCCTTTTAAGCTGTTTTCCCAAAAGGTCATTATAGGTTCTTAAAATTAAGCTTAATTTGTGTCCACTTAGGGTTGTGCACCATGCAGTTTGGTGTACTTACTAGCTTATTTGCTTTTTTGGCTTATATATTTTTCCTTTTGTGCTTATTTGTTTGAATGGCTTGTTAGGTATCATAGCTTCGTTGACTTTGCTTGTTTTACTTTTTACCAGCTTATTTGAGCTTAAAATTCATAACAGTTAGCTTAGTTTCATACTTAGAGTAAAAAAAAGCTAATCTACCATTCTTTTTGCTCATTTTTCTGCTTATTTTCCAATTTTCAAAAAAGTTGTTTTCTTAAAAGTGGCTTATTTTTCCTTGTTTTATAAGTTTTAAAAAAAGTTTTTATAAAAAGGGAGAGGCCAAGGGTCGAACCCTGGACCTCCCCTTTGCACACACGACACACCTTGCACACACACTAATCATTATGTTACAATAGCTCATCCATTATCACCTTGCATTTTTTATTTTTTTTTTTATTCTTTTAAACCCTTTATTTTTCTTTAAGCAAATAAGCAATTTGTGCATAGTTCCTGGCTTATCCAATAGCCACTTGACACTTTTTATTTTTCTTGAATTTGCATTCTGTCAGCTACTTTTCTGTTTTTTGGGTTTTCTAAATTTGTTGTAATTTTAAACATTATTTTCTTTAAATTTTTTATTAATTATTAAAAAATTATTAAATAAATAAAAAAAAATTATAATTTCTTTTTTTAGAAAATTTTATTTTATCATTTTGCACTTAGAAAAGTAGTTTGCTATTTCGTAGGGTCATTTTCTGCAAAATCTTGTTTTTAAAGAACGGGTTACGAACCCCGTTTAGTTTTATTCGTTTTTTTCGAAAATTTAGAAGCTTTTCGTTTTAGGATTTTCTTTAATATTTCTTTTATTTAATCATTTAGGATAAATTAATACTAAAAATATCTTTTAGTTTAGTTTTTTATAATTTAGTTTTTTTTAAAGTCGCGTTTTTTCGTTCCCGTCTTGTTTTTAAGTTTAAACCCTTTAAGCCTTCGTTCTTAGTTTTTCTTTATTCGTTTTTGCATTTTAATCTTAGAAAATTAGATAACTCATATCCAAAAATCCTTTAACTTTCAAACGCGCGACATAAACGTCTTCGATTTTCAATTTGACCTTCGACGGATACGACGATATTCGGGCTAGGTTTTGAGAGAATTGTGCTTTGGTAGATAAAAAGCGAATCTTTTAAAATCCTCTTGGAATACTTACTATTGATTCTTATCCTTACGTATTTATATCCTTATATTTATATATTTATTATATATTTATATAATTAACGGGTTGAAAATTCGGGAATCAGTGTTGTATCAGGGTATATCTATGTGAAGAATCATTGGTCGATTGAAAGAAAATGTAGAAGAGATAGTAGGGGTGTTTTATGATTGATGAAGGATCCTCGGTATGGAGCAAACTCGTATCAGATGGGGTGCATAATCAGGGTGATGCGGTGATTAATTATGGTGATGATTGGTATAATTGGTGAAAAAATAGTATGGTATCGGTGTAGTATCAATATAGGTAGTAGGTGGAGAATACAGAAGGCTTGTAGTGTCGGAAATAGTGGTAGGGGATATACCGAACAATGATAACTCGGGTACAGTAGATGGTCCCCTCGCTATCCCCTGATGAATCGAAGAAAATGAGATGTCATGAAATTGCCATGACAGCACAAGCAAAAGTTTATATAATATTCTTTATATGAAACCATGCATGTTGCGGAAGAGAATGATCAAATGGGTTAATATGAACCGAATGAATGAATGAATAGACATCATATAAGTACGCGAAAAGAAAATGCAATATAATTATAGTAATATTGGTTATACTTAGTTATTTTATTATATTAGTACTTATACATTTAGTATATGTAAAATCACGTTTAAGGAAAATAATCACGTAGGATCACATACGTTAGCCCTCAAAATATATTGAGCCGGAACTGGAAGTTCGGTCTTACGTGCACGAGTCTCGGTCATTTAATTAGTTAACTTTGTAATAGAATATTATCGGGAATCGGGCTCGATAGTTAATATAATATTGTATATGATTTCGGGTTTATTCCCTAAGCAAAAACCGAGGCCCGAGTCATAGTTAAATATCCCGCGTGTAACATTAAATGTGTAGGGGTATATATATAGATATTTTTCACTTAGAAAAATATCTCTTCTCATTTTTAATAAATATCTTTTCTCTCAATTCTCTCATCTCTCTCTCTCTTCTTTCTCTCTCTACACCACCATCTTTCTTACTAATTTCTTGTTACAAATTCGTGCATCATATGTGTTATATGAAGTGTTAACGGGATCCTACAATTGGCATCAGAGCTACGTGTGGATTCGTGGTTGATTCTTGTGGTTCAAAAAGATCAAATTCGTGTGTCATTTGAAGCGGAAAAAAAAATCAAACCCGGATTTTTGTGCTTAGATGTGTGAATGTTTATGTTATTAAGCAAGATCTAGGCATAAGGTAACTAATTGTGCAAGAGAAATCAAGTTAAAAGGTCAAAAAGGGTGATTTTTTATGCGATTTTTGGTGGGGAATGTCGTTATAGTTCATTCGTTGGTTGTGACTCTCTGGCAAAGTTCTTGTTTGCGTTTTGATCATTGGTTCGCGTTTTTGATCATTGGTTGGTGTTTTGATCAATGGTTGTGTTTTGATCATTGGTTGCTTTGTTCATTGGTTGGTTTTTGATCTATTGGTTGCGTTTGTTCTTGGTTGGCGTTTTGCTCATTGGTTGCGTTTTGCCTTAATTTGAGACCTATATGCGTTTTGAATTAGGAGAAACTCTGCCCAATCAAAGACTTCATTGAGTTTTGTCTCCAAGATTCATTGCCTTTTGACCAAATCTCAAACATTGCCTTTTGACCAAATCTCAACATTGCCTTTTGACCAAATCTCAACATTGCCTTTTGACCAAATCTCAACATTGCCTTTTGACCAAATCTCAACATTGCCTTTTGACCAAATTTCTCTAACATGGCAATTTGGCCAAACTTCTTGGTTGAGATTTGACAATGGTTCTTTGTTGAGCTTGCTGTAAATTGTCCCTTCCTTAGAAAACAAACTCAAGGGACTGAGAACTTCTTTTTTGGACTTAACAAACAATCATTGTCTAATCAAAAGAATAACAATCTGACACGATTATTCATTCACGGTTTGTCTATTGATTTTGTAAAATCCCGTTAATTCACTTATCGGTTTTAATCATGAGTGTGAAAATCCCATGAACTTGTTTTAAATTGCATACAAAAACCAAACTTCAATCACATTCACATCCACTAAAGATCCAACACTTTTTCACTTTAGTTCACGTATAAACTATGGAGAAGAAAGATAATCTTATCTTCGTGTTCGGAATCAGAAGAACAACAAATGCAACTAATTCAAGACAAATCAAAAGAAAGTTGCATGGTATCTTTTTTAACGGGGACTGCTTTTCAACAACTCAAGCGTCTTTTAAACAAGACTTAAAAGGAAGTCGAACCGAGGTTGGATTCAAAAGCGCATTTACGATATTTTTTGTCATGATTAGAGACTTTAACAGGAACGATGTTCCTAAACGTGGATCAAACTAGAAAAGCAACTTGACAACAAGATTTCAAAGGAGATTGGATCCATGGTTCTTTTAATGTACTCGAGACACAGTTTCAAATGATCATCACTCACAAGATCTATTTGATGATGAATATAATTGCTAATGAACGACCTACTTTCTAGAAATTCAGTACTTGTATATTCCAGAATTCCGTGTACACTGATCAAAACATGGATTATGTTTAAAAGTCGATGAGAATTAAGTGCGTTGCATAAAATGGAGTTTATGACTGCAGGGTTTTTCAAGTGAATGAAAAGACTGACGTAGACGACAGAGGATAGGTTGTTTTCGAGTAAAGCATTGGATGCTAGTTTAGTTATCATTGAATAGCTATGGATCAGAATCATTAAGAGCAGGATACAAGCATCAGTTCAAGAATGATGCTCATGTTGATGATGCAGTTTTCTTTAGCCCATTTATAATGAAGAGCCACTGGATGAGGTACAAACGACTGCTGATATCATATATCTTTTTTTTTGTACTGGACAACAACATATAGGAGTCATTGAATTCATAATGAAGGAACGGAATGAGGTTGACCAGAATACTGAACAATGTCCATGACATGCGTCTTTACCTGCTATATTAATGATAACATGACAATGAACTCTCAGATCAATCACTCGATGTCTTAAAATGTATGTCTCAAAAAGGACTGTTGCCAATTTCAAAAGATTTTTCAAGATTGGAGCACAATTCGTGTTAATCTTGAACTTAATATCAAAATCAAGTTTTTAAAAAAAAGGGCAACGAGGTCATTTTTTGAATGTATAAAAGTAATGAGCAAGGTTTAACACGACATCGATGTATATTGAAACTATAACACGAATGGGAACATTAAGGGCCTAAGTTACTCAAGGAAATAAGACTTTGAAAAGAATTACAAAGAAATGTTTGATTCTATCAAGCAACAGACGAGCTAAGAACATAGAACACACAACTTCTTTGATTGCAAATAATGATAAATTCAAAGCTCAAATTCAGGAAAAAAGGTTTGCAGTTGCAGCATTAAAAATGAGTTAAAGAAATTAACAGGAAATAGTGTGAATACTAAGTAGCAAAAAAACCATAAATCTTGGGGAAAACAGTTTTACAACCTCATTAGAAACCAATTCGTTGTTAGACAACGACTGCGTTTAAATTGAACGTCCCAAAATTTCCAAAGAACGGTTTGCCTCCACAAGTTGATGGTGAGTAACGTAAAATGATTTGTAAAAAACCAGTCACGTACACATTATCTGCCTAGAGAGAGAGTATTGCCCTGCGAAAACCTCATTTCATCGATTGCAACTAGCTCATCTAGGTATAGCTCAAACGATATTGTTCATAATCACTACCTAGAGGAGGCTAAGAAAAAGGCACAAGAACACTCTAGGAACTCTAGAAATTTTTCTGACTCCAAACATTTTGTTTGCTCGACATGTCAGAAATGTGTCTTTAATGCAGTTCAGTGATATCTTGTGTATTAAAATTCCTGAAAGAAGTCAAACTCACGTGCTAAGGTTCCATCCAATAGACAACAACAAGAAACAAACCGTATTAGAGAAACAAGGTTTGCAAAGAAACCAGAAAGAAAAATCCACAAATGGCATAGGTTTTCAATCAAAAACCACTTACGTTGTGCATAAGAAAACTATATGACTCCTAGAGATCTGTCTTAGGTGGAAAACCGACGGGTAGATTGTCAAGACAAGTTGGTCTTAGTTGGGGTCCTATGGAAAGATATTAGCTCTTTTGGGCCAAATAAGGTGGACAGTGAACCCAAAATGGTTCAAAGAATATATCACAAAACTCAATTGAAGCGAAAAAGCTCTTGTTGTCAGTGAAGGTACCTCTTCTTAAGTACAGGTACATCGTTCCAATCCTATAAAGGAGGATCCTGAGTTTGGTTGCAGAAAAGACAATATCTCAGAAAAAGGGCGTCAAGGTATTTCTAATATGATGATCATCTGATGACGTCTGTTCACATCAGTTTAGGCCTCGTTCTTCTTTCAAATGGTGTTGATGAAAACTATCACCCTTTTCAGGCCTCGTTCTCTTGTTCAAAAGTCGTGTTGATCAACCGCAGTTCAACCTCGGTCTTATGGCAAAGACGTTGCTCGTTTGATCGCTAGCAGATCAAGCCTCGGTTCTTCATGGCAAAGACGTCTGTTTACAATCAGTTTGGCCTCGTTCAGTCATCAAATGACTTAGATAGGAACTGTTCTGAACTCAGAATTCAGACACAGCATAGATCAGTCAAGTTCCAAAGATGGTTCCAAAAGTTGTTCTTAAGCAACAAGCACTAAACTACATCACGTCAAGAGTTAGAATTACGATTCCACATCATAGCATGCTTAGAGGGGGAAACAGGTATAATAAATACAAAATCAAAAAATCAGGAAAAAAAAAATTCCAAAAAAATATCTTCTCGACATGTCTCTTGGAATCGATTACATTTATGTACCTAGCAATGTCGATTAACATTGACACAGGTGTGTAAATGAAGTTCGAGCGAGAGTTGCAAATAGTTTCAAAACATGTCATTTCTAATTTTCTAAATGGCTTATGTGCAAATGTCAGTACATAACCCGGACTTCAAATAAAGGAAGGTTTATAACTTATCCTCCCAACGAGAAAATTAATGTTTCTCGGTCTTGAGCTGTTCTTACAAGACATTCAATGTTTTTAGCTCAAGAAAAAGGATAGTGTACGTTTCAGTGCGCTTACCCTTAGCGTTAGAAGAGAAGTCCTCTAAATGTGGTTTTTCAAAAGTTTGAACACGATTTTTCAAGAATTTCTCGAAGACAAATAATAATCTTTCAAAATTATGTGTTCAACACTCCAACCCTTCATAATGTTTTCAAAAGACAAAACAATTTTTTTTCTATTGGTTCCTATTTTTGAGGGGAGTTTTTTAAAAATTGATATGTGTTAAATTGTACATTATAAAATACCAGGTTTTGCAATAAAAGCCAAAAAAATTATGACCAAATGATGGAAACATGTGTTGCTTTAGATGTCATAATGTGAAGGAAAGGATATCAAAGTCCTAAAAGCGCAAAAACGAGCACAAAAACAACAAAGAAATGAAGAGACAAGTACAAGAGAGAGATTTGAAGCCAATTTCAAAAGCCGGATCAAGACCGTGGTCGAGAAAAGACAAGAAAGTGAAGAAAAGGACAAAAGTTTAAAGGAAAAAGACCACTTTGCCCTTACAATGGAAGATAAAAAGACTAAAATACCCTTGGGCCTTTCTATACCATTCATATCACAAAAGCCTAAAAATGAGCCCAATACAAAAGCCCATTTCCTTGTTTATTAAACTACAAGGGCCAGAAGGTGTAAACTTCCAAAACTTATTATACACTACATTTTGGTAAAAGGAAACAGAGGGTGATTAGTTATGCGATTTCCTAAACTTTAAAACTCAAAACCGGTATAATCTTTTCCCTAACCACCTATAAACTAATTTTCCCGTCAATCCCGAAACAAAACCCATACTCTAAATCACCTTTCCCGTTTACCCCCACCTTGTATTAAAAAGTCTTTCCACATATTTTTGACACATGTGCAACCTCTAATTTAGGTGCGATCACTTCCACCATATATCTTCAACAGTTTAAGATTCAAAAGAAGAGATCAAGGGCTTAAGGAACGATTGAAGCTCTCATCCTCTCTTCACCCTAATTATTGATCATAAACATTCTTTACTTACGTAATTAATTTCCTCTTACGTGTTCATGAAATCCACATTGCTTATTAACTTTATTATCAATCATAAACATCATTAGCCTAATAAATAACATCAACTTGCATTCACGTTTATTATTTAAATTTTTACAAGTTCAATTGTTTATACCAGGAAATACAATACATAAACTAACCAATTTCCCGTCACATTAGTAAACAGTTCATCTAGATTTCAACAAAACAACAAATACTCTCAAACCATCTAACACTTAAAAAAAACAATCACGTTGTGTTAAAAATCCAACAGTTACACACTTAAACTTAAAAAAAACCCAAAGTTCATATAGATTTCAGCAAAACTACAAATACTCTCAAACCGTCTAAAAGTTTTCAAAAAAACCATCATGTTGTGTTAAAAATCCAACAGTTACACGCTTACTATTTTAAAGCTTTCAATTCTGTTCTAAAAAGTCTTTTTACATTAGTTTGACTCAATTTAGCTTTCAAAAGCTAAATTGAGCTTTTATTTCATCAATTATCACAATGCTCTGTCCATAAGCTCATTCAAGCTGTGAATTGTGGGTAATAAGCCAGAAATGGATGGGCTTGGGATTAAATAAGTTTCATTTCCTACAAGCTGGACCTAGGGGATTGATAGGTTAGAGTTAGGATTATTACAAGAGCTAAGGACCTCTTGTGAGTTTCTCTTTTCTTAAAACTTGTCATACTGCTTATTCTATTGTTTCATAGCTTGTAATTAGCTTATTTTGTGTTTTATTGCTTTATTAGCTATATCAATACTCAATTAGTTTATTCTTAGCTTTTTAATCTTAGTTTTCAAGTTTTAATAAAGTTCTAGTGTTAGACAGTTTTATAAGTCATAAAATAGCTTAATTGCTTGCAGCTTATTTTAGATATCTCTAGTGCTTATTTTCAGTGTTATTTTGCTTAATACAGTTTGAATAGCCTAGTTCTTAATCTGTTTTAGCTCATTCAAGATTAAAGTAGTCTAAATCTTAGTTTGTCAAATTTTAAGGGGTGTTTGGCATTAGGTTGGAATTTTATGATAAACACATGTGAGTTCACTTTATGCCTTAAATCCACTTTTGTAAGCTGAGAATAAGCTGTAGGATTAATCTTCAAAGTTGTTTATAAGCTAGATCTTAGTTTAGCCAGTTTTTCTAAGTGAAACTTAGATTTCAGTTTTCAAATTCAGTTATAGCTTACTCTAAAGTAGATTATAGCTTTTACTCTCTTAGTGCTTGTTTACATTTCAATTTAGGTTCCAAAGTCCTTAGAAATTTTATTCTTAGGTTTCTTGTTTCCAGTTTGACTAAACTTGTTCCAGCAGTACTTAATTTGTTATAGCAGTACTAAATAGAAGTAAGTAAGTTTGACAGCCTTTTTCACTAGCATTGTTAAGTATTCAAATGGATTCCAAGTTCTTAGTTTAAAGCTATTCTTAGAAGCTATTAGTTCAAGCTGTAAATATAAGCACAGCTTTTTCAATTTGAAAATCATTTGATAGCTTAAAACTAGGCCTTAAGTAGCTATTACAGTTTGAGCTTAAATCTGTTTAGACAGCTTATCCTGAACCTTCACTTTTTAATAGCTAATTTCTTCTTAATTTAGTTTACTTTTAGCTTAAGTCTTTTTAGATATCCCTAGTACACATAATAAGCTTCTTATAACATCTTTTGGCTTTTATTTTCATTGAATAATAAGCTTGATATAAGCCAAAGTTTGAAAAAGTTAGGAAAACCTTAGTTTCTGTTGTTCAGTTTAAAATGCTTAATTTTTAGCTTATCTAGTGGATAAAAGTTCAATGTGCTTTTATTAAAGTTGTAGTGGATAAGCTCAAGTACAACTTTGTAGTTTTAAGTTTTTGCTTATTCTCATTTTTTAAATAAGCCAAAAATAAGCCAAATCGTAGGGTCTAATTGGTACTTTTTCAATAGTTAGAGGTTGTCTGTTTTCATTGTAGTGTAAAATTTAGTTAGTTACCCCGCCTACCCTTTACTTTCATTCTTTACATTTTCTACCTTGTTCTTTTAGGATAATAAAATAGTTTTAATATTTTCAATATTAGTTTTAATAAAATTAGGGTTTATACTTTAATTAGCAAAATTAGGGTTCAATTGGTTTATAAAAATTGGGCATTTTTATTTCATTAGATTTCTGCACCTTTTTAGTAGATAAAAATCATTTTTCTTTATTTTTCCAATTGAATTTGTATTTTCTAGAAAATAAAATAGGTTTTAGGTAATTTCTTTTTCTTAAGAAATTCATAGAAAATAGAAAAATAGTTGGAAAAATTTAATTCTTTTTGTAATAATTTTCTTTTTCATTCTAGTATTTTTGAAAAATAAAAATAGAATTTTAGTGTTATTTTTTAGAAAAAGTTTATTTTTAGTAATTCATTTTTCTTTAAAAATTCATATAAAATTCAAAAATAGTTAAAAAATTCTAATTCTTTTTCCTAAAATTTTCTTTTTAAATTTGTGATTTTTAGGTATAAAATTTGTTAAAAGTAGTGCCTTCGATTTTAAATTTCAGTTTTAGCTCGCGTTTTTAATTCACGTTTGTTAAATTTTCGTATTAGTTAAACGTTTTTACTTCTTTAATTGTTCTTCGTTTAATTATGCTATTATATTCGTATTGTAATTCAAAATTCAAAAATCCTTTATTCATTCTTGACTCGAATCCGAATTATTCTCGAATTTCAATTCACGACTTCGTTGGGATACGACCCGAGAAGAAATACTTCCCGGTTAAAAATATACATATTGTGTTCTCTTAAGTGAGATTTTATCCTTTTATTTCTCTTGCTTGAGAAGTAATTTGGAAAGAATTTTCACGGGATTAATACTATATATATATAAATTTGACTAGTGCTTATACACGCAACCATATATCTTTGTGGATCGTCCAAAAAGTAGCAACTCTCCACGAAGAACACTTAAAGAAATTCGAACCTTTTTGCTAGATTTCACTTGTAGGAGTAACAATGTATCATCCTTAGCTTATATCACACGAAAAACACCACGATTAACCAGCCAATCAAGCCCAAAAATGAATTTTGAGCCGTGGGGTATTTAGGACCAAAATGAGCCACGAAATTTGCTAATTAACCACAAGAATCAAACACAAATCCACCCTTGAAGCTCTGATGCCAATTGTAGGATCCCATAATCACTTCATAACATATAACATACACGAATCGAACTAGAAAAAGAGAAAGAGAGTGAGTTGAACTTTTAGAGAGAGAAAGAAGAGAGAGAGAGAGATGAGAGAAAAATAGAAAAGGAATTATATTAGAAATGAACAACTTACTTTTCCAAGTGGAAAAGTTCCTTATATACCCCGACACTTAAAAGTGACGCGCGGGATATTTAACTAGGACCCGGGCTCGGGTTTTGCTTGGGATTAAACCCGAAACATATACAATATTAGATTATCTATCGAGCCCGATTCCCGATACTTTCCTATTACAACATTAACTAATTAAAGACCGAAGCTCCATCGTAGAGTGACCGAACTTCCTTGTTCGACTCAATAAATTGAGGCTAACATCCCCCATCATACTCATTTCAAACTCATCATGCATGATCTTGGCAAAGTCATCACATATTTCTTGACAAGTAGATCTGAATATAATGTCATCAACATATATTTGGACAATAATGATGTTGGTGTCTTTCTTTTTAGTGAAAAGAGTGTTATCTACCATTCCCATGGAATAATTATGTTTAATAAGAAAGGCTTTTAGTCGATAGTACCAGGCTTTTGGGGCTTGTTTTAGACCATAAAGAGCTTTCTTAAGTTTATAGACATAATTTAGGTTTGCGAAGTCAATGAATCCCCCGAGTTAGTGTCACGTAAACTCCTCATTGATAAATCCTTAAGAATGCACTCTTCATAACCATTTGGTATAGACATAAAATCTAGTGCACAAGCATAAAGCTAAAAGTTTCTTATCGACTCTAGTCTAGCTACGGGTGCATATGTTTCAATCAAAATCAATTCCTTCGTTGTTGATTATAACCTTGGCTACCACCTAGCTTTGTTTCCCTAGTTACGACCCATTTTTTATCGATTTATATTTATATACCCATTTTGTTCCTATAATGGCATAAACAGGATTTGGAACTAATTCCCAAACATCATTTTTTTTTAAATTGGTTTTTAGTTCCTCCTGCATGGACCCTTACCTAATTTTCGATCTTTAAACCTCATTTATATTTTTATTTCAATTGTTGAAATAAAGCAAAAGAAATTGCTTTGTCCTGAGCTTGTGACCTAGAGAGTTTCTTTGATTTAGAACTACACATAACATTTTCTAGGGGATGACTTTTAAATTCTTTAATGTTTGCCATTTGATTATTTTCTAATGAAATATCTTCAAAATCATTGCCTATGGGTTTTGTTTTACTAACCTCAATAGCTTCTTCTTTGACTAATTCATCATCTTCCAATGGTGGTGTTTTAGGTGGAGTGGAGTTTCATCGAAAGTTACATTCAATGACTCTTCAACTTTCATTGTTTGTTTGTTAAGTAATGATGTAATCATTACTATTTGTGAATATTCCTCAGACAAAACACCTTCGAAACGACTTCGGGTCGCACTTGTGATGGAATCTCTTGTATTAAGAATAAAACATTTACTTCCGAATACTCTAAAATAGTTAAGGTTTGGTTTCCTACCTCTCAACAACTCGTATGGAGTTTTTCCTAAAATACGTCTAATAGAAACTCTATTAATTAATATAATATTGATGTATCGAACCGCATTGCGCCTAAAAATATGAGCAATGGATTGTTTCATTTAACATGGTTCTACTCATTTCTTGTAAAGTGTGATTTTTTCTTTCTACTACCCCATTTGATTGTGGAGTACGAGGAGCGGAAAAATTGTGAGATATCCCATTTAAATCATAATATTTTCCAAATTGTACTTCATTTAAACAAATTCGACCATGATCCATTCTAAATTGATACTAATAGAACATCCTAATTTGTTTTGATCATTTTGGCTAAATATTTACAGATTCTTCGAAGGCTTCGTTTTATTTCTAAAAATCTAGTCCAAGTGTTATCGAGAATAGTCATCTACAATTACAAAGGTATAACGATTTCCTACATAGCTTCGTATGCGAGGGGCCAACAAAACCATGTGAAGTAAGTTTACTAACTAACATCTAAGTTGTATGATACTATATTTTGTCGCTTAGTGACTTTACGTGAGCTTGCATTCCCAATTTTGCAAGCATCATAAAAATGTTGGTCGATTTAAGTTTATAGAAAAATTTCCTAACTAAATTCTTTAGACGATAATGATTGAATTATGTCGCAAATTACGTGACCTAATCTTCTATGCATAGAGTGGAATTTTTGTCTAATGTTTGCAAGCATATGTATGACTTTCCGTTTATATTTCCTAGTTTCATTACATAGAATCCTTCCTACCTAATTCCTTTACCTATAACTTTTTTGTTTTTAATTATTTTGCTATCGTGTTCGATAAATATTACTTTGCATTTATTATCACATATTTAACCTATACTAAGCAAGTTATAAGTTAAGTTATCTACGTGCTCAACATTTTCAATTATTAAGGAGTCTTGAGAAATCATACCTTTGCCTATGATTTTACCTGCGTAAGTTGCTTTCCCGAAAATTATGTTTAACCATCCGTTGTATTCTTTCGTATAAGAAAACAACTTTCGAATACCGGACATGTTTTTGAGCATCACTATCTTTAATCCACACATCGGGTTCCAAGTTTACTCCTAAGCATATTTCATCGGGCGCTTGAGCTACAAGACAAGCTTCGTCTTTAGTCTTTTCCACTTCATCTTCTCCATTGTCGCTCCATGCTCCTCCAATGAATGCTCTTTGATCGTTTTTCTTTGGCAGCTTTGAACATTCTCCAATGAAGTGACTTGGGTCACTACATCTAAAACATTTTCTTTCACTTTTATCATAACCATCATTTCTACTTCTTTTGAATTGACAAAAGCCTTTTAATACATATAAATATATAATAAATATCTTATAAATATAAATAATTAAATAGGATATATATCATAATAGTAAGTATAGTATCACCGAAGTATCGGTCTCATCGCTTCGTTACCACCAAAGTTCGAACACCGAACGCCGGGTTCGTATCTTCCCGACGAGGCGTGAATGGAAAATCGAGAATCGGTTTTGGGAATTATGCTTGAATAATAAAAAATTAGGGTTTGGGATTCTAAATCTACTAATAACATGCAAAAACGAATAAAGGAAAACCCTAAAACGAAAGCTATTTAAGTTAAAACCTAAAACGGGAACGTAAAAACGTGACTTAAAACCTAAATTATCAAAATTTAATCCTAAAATAATTATTTCACTTTTAATAACCCCTAAATGAATAAAATGAAAGAACAAAGAAAACTAAACCAAAAACGAAAGCGTTTTAAGCTTAAAAACACGAAAAACGTGAACGGGATTAAATCTCGTTCTTTAAAAAACAAAATTTTGCAAAATTAACCCTACGGATGCAAATTTATTTTTCCTAGGTCCTAAATGATAAAAGAAAATTTTGAAAAAAAGAATTATATTTTTTTGACTTTTATTTTATTTATTATGATTTAAAAACAGTTTTAATGAAAATTAATTATTAAAAATAGTAAACTAAATGAGAAAAATCTGAAAAATTTACAAAAAGTACTTTGAAGATCTCTGAATCTATGAAAAATAAAATGGCGAACCCAGCTTATTAAATAAGCTACGAAATAAGACTAAAAGTAATAAGTATGTATAAAGCAAAATGACTAAAATGGGTTAATAAATAAAATTGTAAACAAGAATTGCAAAAGACCCTAGATGCAGTTGTTTAGTGTCGTGTGTGAGGTGCTATAAAGGTTGAGTGGGTAGAGGTCAGGGGTTCGAGCCTTGCTCACCCCTGACTTCCCTACTCCCTTTTTTTTGAAAAACTTTAAAAACAAAGTTATAAATAAGCTGAAAACTAACAACTTTAAAACTTGAGATTATTTTTGAAAAGCTACAATAAGCTCAGAAAATGAGCTTAAAGATGACAGTTCTTAAGTTTTTATTTTAAAACTACAATGACTAACTATGGTGATTTTGCAAAAACCAAATAAGCTATAAAAGCTAGACTTAAGGCCTGATAAGCTACAAACTAAATCTAAGGGAACTAATAAGCAAACCTAAGCTTAACTTAAACATTATAAGCCACAGAATTAAGCTGAAACAAACACAGAATAGCCTTTTTAAACTTATTAATTATAACTAAAACAGTTATGCTAATTAAGGCCTAATAAGCTAAAAAGAAAACTGAAAAGCCCTAGACCTAATAAGCAAACCTAAACAAAAATTAAGCAAAGCTAATAAGCCATAAGCTCAGACAAGCAAATAAGCTACTTGGCCACAATTGTTAACAAAACAGTCTAGGGAGGTACTTTTGGGCTTAAAATTAAGCACTCAAGATGGAACCTTATGGCTTAATGGCCTATTTATCTTGAAAGCTAGAACTATAAGCTACAATAATCATCATTTAAAAAGGAGTTTGAAATTAAAATGGGCTATGAAAAATGCAAAATAAAAGGGGCTCTCACACTTAGTAGCTACTGAGTGTGGTTTTCTTAAAGGACAAAAGGCTTATTTGCAGCCTCAAATAAGCTAGTAAAAAGACTTCAAAACCTATAATAAGCTGAAACATATGAAGAAGGATGCCTAATGAGCTTATGCACTAAAAATCGTAACTTAAATCTAATAAGAGCTTATATAGTTTGACTGTTGAATTATGACCTTTTTAGGACAAGAAAAATGACTTAGGACAGGATTACTCTAATGCAAAATTCAAATGAAAAACTAACTACACTGATCCTACTGCATTTGGGACTTTAAGGAGACAAAAACAACACACAAAAAAACTTATTTCAAAACCTTATTTAAATAGGTAGAATAATCTGTTTTGTCAAGACAAATTTAAACCTCTTTTAGATAAAACCATAAAGCTTATACTTAAACTGTAAAATTCTTTAAAAACATATTCAAATGACTACAGTGAGCTTGTTAAATTAGACAAAGTGACCCAAAGTGGTTTAATACCACTTTTGACCCGTTTTCAGCTCTATGCCAAACACCCCTTTAAGTTCTAAAAATGACTTAATAAGCTAAAACAGATATAAAAAACATTAAAAGTTAAAACAGATTAAGCATAAGGATTTTTAAAGACATTTAAGCAATAACTTCTAAAAAATAAGCACTTAACAATATACTAAACCTAAAATGCATATTTTTTTGGCTTTTTCAAATAGATTTAATGAAAACTTAATAAAAACTCAAAACAGATTCTGAAAAGCATTCTAACATAACTAATAAGCAAACTAAAGGCATAATAAGCATTAATAATAAAGCAATAAGCGGTAAATAAGCAAAACTTGAAAATGAGCTTAAAATAAGAAAAATGAGAGACAGGGAAAAGTACCTTGCCCTTTGCTTAAACAAGGGATTAAATGGGCTATTTTAGCTTCCCTAAAGCTCTATCATACCCAGCTTATCAAACTAAGCACTACCATTCACCCCATAAGCTCTTCCTGTTTTAGCTTATCTTCCTTTAGCTTAATATACCCCTTTTAGTGATTTTTGAGAGTGAGTAATAAAGCTTACTCAGTTAAGCTGTATGTAAGCTTAAATGAGTAAGATTTAGCTTAAGAACAGAGTTTATTGAGAGTATTAAGAACAATTTCAAGCAGTTTTAAGAAATCTTGCATAAACGTAAAAACACCATTAAAAAGTAAACTGAAATTTCATTAACCAGAAAAGGTTTACAAGACTTTTGAAAAGTAAATTACAGTAATTAAATGACATAAAAACATTAAAAATAAAATTAAAAACTAAACTACTCCTAGATAACATCTATCTTTGTCTTCTTTCCTATTTATATGACTTCCAAAGGTCTTCACTGGGTGCATTGGTTGTTTTTCATTGTGAGAACGGCTTCATAATGCATAATCCTGACCATTTAAAAATTCTTGGTCCCCAATCCAAACGATCCTAGCCCTTCATTTTTTGTAGTTTTCCTTTGCCCAATAGTGTTTAAGAGGATTGCAAAAGTGGCAAGAGGCCATGTGGAGTGGGGCTGAGAGTGAAGTTTTTGGCTGGTAGTTGCAGGTTTTAAAGTGAAAATGATAATGAACAGTGGTGTTGGGGGTTTTAGCGAGTAAATAGGGTGTTCTGTAGCTCATGAGTTCTATCGAGAGATGATTCGTAGGGGATTTGTGTTTGAAGAAAGACCGAATGAGGCTATCGATGTTTCGGTTGAAGATGAGGAGAGTCCATCATCTGAGCCACAGGGATCCTTTCGTGACTCTTAGTAGTTTAGTTTCATTAGTAGTATCTTTATTGTGTAATCACTAAACTGAATCCTCAGTTAGTAGACTTGATGCTATTAGTTGTAATGTTGTATCATTTTGTGACACAATGCAACTATGTATTAACTCTTCCATGATGAATAATGAATGACTATCTTTTGATTACTACTTGATGTTGTGTGACTGTGGTTGTGATTGATTTATCTTTGTACCATGTTATGAGTATATCATGTTATGAATACTTATCAAGTTGTTTTCTATGTGACGTACCAGAATCATGCCTCTAAAGTCTGCACCTTTGACTCAAGCTGTTGTTCGGCGAATGATCAAATAAAGTGTCGATGCTGCTATCGCTGATAAGTGGGCGAGACATGCGAATGATGGGAATAATGTTAGGGGATCTGGACTAGCTAGGGGTCAAGTTACAACATTTGTTGTTCGAGAATGAACTTTTGCTGGATTTATGAAGTGTAACCCTAATAATTTCCGTGGTACCAAATGAGTTGTTAAGCTTAGGAGATGGTTTGAGAAAACAGAAATGACTTTTAGGATAAGCGAGTGTGCGGAAGATAAGAAAGTTAAGTTAAGTTTGCTGCTGCAACGTTGCAAGGACCTGCTTTTGACTTGGTGGAATGCTAAGGTTGCAACATGGGTTTGTAAGACTGTGAAACCAATTGCCTAGGACTGAATGAAGCAGTTGAGACTGTAGGAGTTTTGTCTCTCCAATAGAAAAGGACTTCAAAGAACTGCGAGAACGAACTGTGGAACTTGAAGGTTAAGGAGTATAAATTGTAGCTTAACTCTAGAGTTCAATGAGTTAGCATGATGGGTCCCGAGATTGTTGAAACCAGAAAGGAGTAAAGTAACGCTTTACATCTTGGGGATTGACTGATAACATCAACGGTGACCGTGACTTTTGCGCGCCATTTAGGATGCAATGCCCTAAGAAACTTCCTAACACAATTCTTGCTAGAAAAACCTTCATCAAGTGCTTTTAGACTAGTAATAATAGTGTTAAATTTAGCAAAAGCATTATCTATTGATTCCTCTTCCGGAATCATGAATTGTTCATATTGTTGAACAAGAAGATCTATTTTATTTGCTTTGACTTGATTATTACCTTGATGAGTGATTAACAAAGTATCCCAAATTTCCTTTGCGGTTTGACACATAAAAATTCTTTCATATTCTTTACGTGGTAAAGCATTATAAATTACCATTTTGGCTTCATTATTTTTAGCAAGTTTCTTTTTAAGATCATCATTTTGTTTGTGAAAAGATACAATTTCATCCTTTTTAGTTTCGGGATTAAATTGAATGGGAGGAAAATCACCATCGGTAATAACATGCCAAAGATCTAGATCTTTTGACTTCACATAAGTTTCGAATCTATTTTTCCAATAAATAAATCCATCACTTTCAAATAGTGGTGGTCTTTGCATAGATTGCCCTTCTAAATATTTTTCCGATTCCATAGATCGATTCAAGTTTTAAAATACAATTTATTTTAAAAATCTTGTTTAACGTGGCTCTTGATACCAATTGTGGAAAACTAGAAGGGGGGGTTGAATAGTTTACCGCTTTTTAAATTTAAGTTTTATGTATGTTTGTAAAACTTAGATTCGACCTTTTTGTGAATTCAATGCTTGCACAATATGAACAATGTAAATATATGAAATGATAAAGTAAGACAAGAGATAAGAGTAAGAACAATCAAACCACAACGCGAGGATTTATAGTGGTTCGGTAACGAAGCACCTCTTCGCCCTACTCCACTCCCCGAGCACCAAACTCGAGAGTTTTCTTTACTATGTCAACAAACTCCCTTATGGCGGAGAAAACCGTACACAACGTTGCTTATATCAATTTCCGACACTAAGCTAGATGTCGAGTTCTAATCTTAGCTAGAACCAATCTATCACAACACAACTTCATGACTTGTTCACGACTTCACAACTTCACGACTTCTTCACAACTTCACAACTTCACTTCACCACACTACTTATATCACAACGACCTAACACTACTTGGTAAGATCACAACGATCTAACTATACTTACAAAGATCACCAAGATCTAGCTACTACACACAACTACAAGATATACAATTAATTTACAAATATGTGATATGAATGCAACAAGATTGCTATGCACACTAAGGTGTAATACTTCTTCACTTGATGATGGAAGTATTCTTCTCTTGCACTTGAGGAATTGAGCTTGGATCACTTGGAAACAAAGCTAAATGATTAAATGATCAAAGGATTTTAGAGAGGATATGTGGGCTGTTTTAAGCAGAAAGAATGAGTGCAAAAGGTGAGAAAAATGTTGGGGAATAGTCTAGTATTTATAGGACAAAAAGAAGGAGCGGGGTCTATGGCCGGCCCCTTAAATAGGGTGTCGGCCCCCTTAAAATTAAGGGGGCCGCCCATGTATTTAAGGGGGCCGCCCCTTATTCTGACGCTCCTTTTTATTCTATTCAGGGGAGGTGTTTACTGGACCATTTCTAGCCATTTTAGGTCTGAAAGTTTGAAATTCAAAATGTTTATTTTGAATAAAACATTTCTTTTAAATGTAAAAAAAATGTTTTGTGATGTTTATAAAAAGTTTACAACATTTTATAAAAGTTTCCTTTGATCATAAAATGCATCAAGCATTTGTTTATTCATACCTTGGAGTGATATAAGTTTGAAATGAATATTGAATTTACTACTAAATACTTGTTTACGTTTAATTTTACGTTGAACGTTTTTATATTTTGTGATTATCAAAACGTAAAGATGTGAAAAAATATTATTAATGTTTTTAGGCATTATATTTTATCAACAAACACTGAAGGGACTCATGAACGAAATGTTCAGAATGATCAAATGATCACTCAACCCACTAATGTACCACCAGGGAACAATACTAAAGTCTCAGGATCCAATACTGAATCTTTAGTCCATGATGTCACTCAGTCTCACATCTCAAATCAAGCCTCTACAAATTCTCATCCTATTCCTCAGGATAGATGGTCAAGAGACCAACACATTAACCTTGTGAATATCATTGGTGATCCAGTTGAAGGCATGTTTACAAAAAGCATGGTTGCCAAGCTTACAGCTGCCTCAACTAGTAAATGTCTATTTGCTGACTTTCTCTCTAAGATAGAACCTAAAAAGGTATCTGAGGTACTGAAGCACCTAGGATGGGTTGATTCCATGTAAGAAGAACTGAATCAGTTCTATAGAAACAAAGTATGGACTCTTGTTCCACTCCCTTATAGAAAAATAGCCATATGCTCCAAATAGGTGTTCAGGAACAAGAAAGACGAGCATGGCATAACCACCAAAAACAAAGTGATGACGTACCCTCCTCTCTGGCCTGGAGGCCTCCCCTTCGAGCTCGAATGGGATCTTCTCCCAATTGTACTTTAAAACCTTCGAACAATTTTGAGTGGCGTAAAACTGTCTTCGAGATAGTTACGACTATGGGAATTCGCCAAACCCTTCGCGGTAAGGCCTTCGACGAAACTAGGGCAGAGGTCAGACTTGTTTAAGTTAAATATTCATGATCTCCCTCTCCACCTAAAAACGTGGGACACCCCCACGATCACCGGTTTTTGTGCTAGGCCTCGTCCATCCTATTCCTACACATATAAATAGATGGCAAGGTCTCCGGGTATGACTAAGACTTTCACACACTCATACATACTTACATACTTATTTTACAAAAGCACATACTTATTCTCAAGCCGAAGGTGATTCGCAGGGACATCCCCCGCGCTTCACTTAACGTAGTGTTTCTATTTGTGTTGTCATAGGTTATCCAAGACTTGGCAATCCCTCAAGCATCCCAAGAACTCTTCGATCCTATCGAAGCCTGATCGTGCCTATATTTTCACAATCAGTGGCACCATCCGTGGGACCTGCAACAATTAGTCCCGTCTAAACCAAGTCAAATAACCTCCAAACCACTTCACCTACTTTTTTAGCATGACTAACGGAAGAGAAATGACGCCACCACTGAGTTTCTCGACACCACCCCCTATACCCAACATCAATACTAATGAAAGACCACCTGTAACTACTACCGTGTTTACTGCCACTACCCCTGGAAACACGCTATTTGCTTATCGCGTTTCCACCTCGACTGATCCTACCCCTGTGATTAGTCCCGCTTTCGTAGAAGCCAACTATGAAATCCTTGAATCTCTTTTAAGAGATAGGCGAAGGCAAATACGCAATGAAGATCTCCGAACAGAACTGGAGTATTTCAGTAAAGACTATGATGAAGAACGCAAGATGGAACCAAGACCTGAGCGAACCAGGGAAGTCACTCCGCCTCTTCGCACGAGATCACCCATGGTTCGTAGACAACGTGAAAGGGTAGTAGGGTTCGAAGAAGCTTCGAACAAAGAAGGAAGCAAAACTGGAAGGAATACCGAGGGTAACAGACCTTCGAAAGCTGAAGCAAAAGAAAATAGAAGGCGGGAGATGAACCTCCCCCACTTTTGGCATCCCACTTGGGAAGGAACGAAAATGGCCAACCTTTACAATCCTCTATGACCTCTGTCCATGGAGGCAGTCAATCCTCAATTAACATAGGAGGGAATCTCCATCCTAATGGTACGCTTCTCTCACACCATGCCTAACCTTTCATACCTAGTAGTGCACATGTACCTAATGGATTTGTACCTAATCATGTTAACCCCTACTCCCAACCCTCTACTAGTATTACTAATGGACAAACCCCAAGTTTCCCTTTCCAAGCTTAGACAGGTAATCCCTCCGTTGGGGGAACCTCTGTCTACCTTCCACAAGGAGGGTACGTATCCCAGACTTCCCCAAGCGGTAACGTACCTCTGTACAATGGGTCCATGTATCCTATAGCTACCCCTACGAATAACTACCCTTTCCATACGCAACCCATGTACATACAGCCAAAACCCATACCCTGCAAGCCTTTTCGCAGATCCAACAGGATATGTGACCCTCTTTGTTTGCTGGATCGAGGACTATCCTCTCCTAGATGGACTGAAAATGCCTTCCCATATTGGTTCTTACGACGAAAAAGGGGATCCTGATAATTTCTTACACCTCTTCGAAGGAGCCATTCACATGCAAAAATGGCTAATGCCTGTGGCCTGTCACATGTTTACATATACCCTCAAGGATTCTGCTCGAATATGGTGGAATAGTCAAAAAGCAGGTAGTATTCTCAACTATGAAGAACTAAAGGCAAAGTTTCGATCACACTTTAGCCAGTAAAAGAGGTTCACGAAGACGCACTTGGCCGTTCACAGCATCAAACAAAGAGAAGGCGATAGTGTCAGAGCTTTCGCCACTAGGTATACAGATGACACCTTGCAGATTTTGGGCCTACATGAAGACCAGCGTATTTATGGTTTTGTTCATGGTTTGAGAACAAGAAACTTGGTCAAACACCTCTCCACAGACCTTCCATTCACTTACAAGGGTTTGATGGAAAAGACCTAAACATGGATTGAAGCAAGAGAAGTTGCTACTAATGAAGCTCTGAATGATCGCAAGGATAACTTCGAAAGATCAAGGAAGTCTTCTGAGGACAATGGCAAGGGACATAAAAGTAGAGACAGGTTCTCTCCTTATCGGGGACCTAATCACAGATTGCTCTCCGGCCTGTCTAAAAGTCCAAGAGAGATTCTCGCCATAGAAAAGGTAGCCGGAAGCTTCGAGCAGCCTCCTCGTATGTTGGGAAGCAGGAGATCATGAGACATGTCCAAGTACTGCTACTTTTACGAAGACCATGGATACGTGGCGATTACCGATAATTAAGGAACCAGATTGAAGAAGCTGTGAAGTCAGGCCAACTCTTCTACCTTGTAAAAGGGATTAAGAAGGAAAGGGCAAAAACCTCCGACAGCCAACGGGGAGAGAAGAAAGAAAAAAGCACTACTCCAGTTGAAGCTCCCATACTTATGATAAATCAGGAGGAAGCTCGCACAAGAAACAGTATATCTAAAAACCTCAACTTTGAAGGAAGGGAAATCATATTCCCCCCAGTAATGAAGGGTAACAACTCCTTAGCACCTGTCGTCATAGAAGCTAAGATCTTCAGAAGGGAGGTAGGCTGGGTACACATGGATAGTGGCAGCTCATGCGAGGTAATCTACGAACATTGTTTCTTGAAATTGAAGCCCTCTATCCAAGCTTCTAAGGTGGATTCGCAAGTCCCATTGGTTGGATTTTCGGGGGAAAAGTCTTGGGCCATTGGAGAAGTTCTTTTGGAGGTCACGATAGGCGATGCTCCTCTCTCAAGAAGTGAGACTCTAAACTTCATCATCGTAAGGTCTAATTCCCCATACAATATGCTGTTAGGAAGGACAGCAATGCAGAAAATGGGAATGGTAGTCTCCACGATCCACGGGGCCGTCAAATTTTACACCACCAAGGGAATCAAAACTGTGTTCTCAACACACGAATCCGATAAAATAGACAGTGTAAAGAAAATTAGAGAGACATCCCCAGCAAACACAGAAGGGGTTCTCAGCTGCACTGATACTGAAGAAAAGATAATCGTCAACAACAAGTATCCAGAACAGACAGTCACCATTAGAAAGCAGCTACCAGAACACTTTAAAGAAAGGTTATTGAACCTTCTAAGAACCAATGCATATGTCTTTGCGTGGACGCATGTTGATATGACGAGGATCCCCAGAACCATTACAGTCAATAGGAAACCCTTCAACACGGAACACAAACTGAATGAGTATAGCCACATCAAACCGATCAAACAAAAAAGGTGAAGCCTAGGGCCTGATCGTAGCATAGCAGCACGTAAAGAGGTGGAAGAACTCACAAGGGCAGGGATATTATGAGAGGCCACACATCAGACATGGGTAGCCAACCCAGTCATGGTAAAGAAAAGTGACGGAGGATGGAGAATGTGTGTTGACTTTACGGATATAAACAAAGCCTGCCCCAAAGACTATTATCCTCTACCCGAGATCGATTGGAAGGTCGAGTCCCTCTCGGGATTCTGCCTAAAGTGTTTCCTGGACGCCTACAAAGGCTACCATCAGATTCAAATGGCAGAAGAAGACGAAGACAAGACAGTTTTCTTCGCAGGAGAAGGAGTCTACTGCTATCAAAAGATGCCCTTCGGTTTAAAAAACGCAGGAGCAACGTATCAAAGACTAGTAGACAAGGTTTTCAACGATCAAATTAGAAGAAATCTCGAAGCCTACATCGATGATATGGTTATCAAAATCACCTAAGAAGAAGACATGCTGACAGATATAAAAGAAACTTTTCAAAGGTTTCGATCAGTCAACATGAAACCCAAAGAAGTGTTCCTTTGGCGTTGAAGAGGGCCTATTTTTAGGACACCTCATTACTAAGCAAGGCATACGAGCTAATCTCTCGAAGGTAAAAGCTATCACCGACACCGAAAAACCAAAAACGCTCAAGGACATACAAAGCCTCAATGGAAAATTAGCGGCCCTTAGCCGATTTCTGTCAAAAGGCGATGAAAAATCCCTTCCCTTCTTCAAAGTGCTCAAAAGTTATACAGATAAAAAGAACATACAGTGGACACAAGAAGCAGCATCAGCACTCCAAGAAATGAAGAAATTTGTGGAGACTTTGCCAACAATTACAGCGCCAATACATGTAGAAGTTCTAATTATGTATCTCGCAACTTTGACAGAAATCATAAGCGCAACTTTATTCGTAAGAAGATAAAAAAGGACTGGTTCTTATTTATTTCGTAAGCAGAGTCCTACATGGAGCTGAGCTCAATTACCCCACATTAGAAAAAATACTAGCGTTGGTACACGTAGCAAGGATGATGCGAAGATATTTTCAGGCACATATGATAGCGGTCCTAACCAACTCTTCTATCAAGCAAGCACTCGCGAAACCCGACAAGTCAGGGCGCATAGCTAAATGGGAAATCGAACTAGGAGAACATGACATCATGTTCTGAGCAAAGGGTGACAGCAACAAAGAAGCGCCAAAAGATTTTTTAATTGAAGCACCCCCTAAAGATAACAGGAAGGAAGTAGGGAGAAAGGCGGACACGAAGCTAGAGGAAACAAAACCAAGCTGTGAATGGAAGCTCTATACTGATGGAGCATCAAGCTCCGATGGTTCAGGGGCAGGGTTGATGCTGATAGACCCCGAAGGAAAAGAGTATACTTATGCTCTACGTCTGGAATTCGAAACAATGAATAACGAATCCGAGTACGAAGCACTATTAGCGGGGTTAAGAATAGCACAAGAAATGGAAATCGTAAACATGGCGATCTTTGTAGACTCTCAACTATTGGTAAATCAAATCAAGGGAATCTACGCAACCAAGAAACCAACCATCAGAGAATACCTACAAAGAATAAAGGAAACCCTAAGAAGGTTCAGGAGCTACATAATCGAGCACATTAGGAGAAATTAGAATAAGAAAGCTGATGCCCTAAGCAAACTAGCTTCGATGACCTTTGAGCATCTCACTAAAGAAGTACTAGTCGACGTCCTAGCGAGAAGGTCAATAGAGGAAAAGGAGGTTCTGCAGGTCAAAACCAAAGAAGAGGAAAGCTGGATGACCCCCATCCACGAGTATTTGTTGAGCGGTTTACTACCAGAAGACTCCAAAGAGTCCAGGAAGATCATAATTAAGGCACCTCAGTACAAGCTGATTAGAGGTAGCCTATACAAGAAGTCTTTCTACACACCATGGCTTCACTACATAGCTCCACCAAAGACAGACGATGTAATAAAAGAAATACATGAAGGTTCTTGCGGTTTCAATACGGAGCCACGTTCAATGGTGGTCAGGATCACAAAGCAAGGTTTTATTGGACGTTGATGCTTATAATTTTATACACGTATAATAATATAAGTATAGAAAATTACCAAACTACCCTTGAGGACAAAAGTAGTAAGGAAAATTCTCACAATTATATATAATAATACGTATATTTACCGGTAAGTGATTACCGGGTCGTATTCCTCAAAGATTTATGAAATTGAGACCACGTTTGTTATTTGGACAATGATTTGAATTGGTTCAAAGATGATTTGTTTTCTAAAATCCTAAAAGTGAGCAAATTAAAGGACAATTAAACCTAACTTTAATAACGGGAAATTAAACTTTAACTAAAAACGCAAAACGGGAACCCTAAATGGTGATTAAAAACCCTAAATTTCCAAAATTAAACCTAAAATGAATTTTTCACTTTTAATAGACTCTAATTGACTAAAAAGTAAGTTTAAAGAAAACTAGAACAAAAACGGAGTTGAATTGAGCTTAAAATTTTGAAAAACGTGAACGGGAACGAATCCCGTTCTTTAAAAAATGAAATTTTGCAAATTAAACCCTACGAAAGCAAAACTAATTTTCCTAGAAACTATATGATAAAAGAAAATTTTCTAAAAAAGAATTATATTTTTTTGATTATTTTTCTATTTTTTATGAATTTTTAAAGTTTTTAATAAAAATAAATGTTTAAAAACACTAAACTAGTTATAAAAATTCTGAAAAAATTATAGAAAATAGCTTGAACTAAAAGGAATCTAGGAAAAATAAGCTCGGGAACACAGCTTATCGAATAAGCTGCTAAATAAGCTTAAACAGCTTATTAACCAAAAAGGACTAAAACGTATATAAAAGATAAATGATGTAAAGAACTAACGGATGAGCTAATGTAGCGTGATGGTTGTGTGTGTGGGTGTTAAAACACTTGGTGAAGGTGGTAGAGGTCCCGGGTTCGAGCCTTGCTCACCCGGGGCTTCCCACTTTCCTAAGTGTTTTAATTTTTTCCATTTTTTATAACTTTTTAAAACTCTTAAAAATAAGCAACTTTTGTAAAACAACTATTTTTATAAACTACAAATAAGCTCAAAAATAAGCTAAATAATGACAGAAAAGCTTAAACTAAACTAAACCACTAAAAAGTTAACTAATTGGGCAATTTAATGACAAATAAGCTAAGGGAAAAGATAAATAAGCTAAAACAGATAACAATCTATATCTAATAAGCAAATAAGAACTAAAATAAGCACATTTGATAAGCTAGATTGACAGAAAAGCTAAAAAGCTTAAAAACACTTTACATTTAACACTAGAAAGCAAATAAGCTCAAATAAGCTAATGACAAAACTAAATAAGCTAAAATTGACTTCTACTAACCTAAAAAACTAAACTAATCCTAAATAAGCCATAACAATAAGCAGATAAGCTAAAATAAAGAAATAAGCTCTTTTTATGTAAACTGATAGCCAAACAGCCCCTTAAGGCACCTTTGAGCTTAATTTTAAGTTTTCTAATGAAACCTTGAGACCAAATGGCTTATTGAAGCTTAAACTATGACCTACTAGCTACTTAGAAATGCTTTTGAAAAGGAGTTTGGAAAACATTTGCTTAATGAAAAAGGCTTTTGAAAACAGCTGAATTACTCAGTAGGATCTGAGTTTTTGTTTTTGTTTGAAAAGACAAATGGCAACTTTTGAGCTTAAAGACAGATAAGCAAATGAACTTATTTTGAAAAATCAAGTTGAGACAAATGATTAATGACCTAAAAGCTACTTAAATTATGAAAATCAAAACCTAAAAGTTACTTAAACCTACTGAAAATTAAACTAGAAAATGACAGTTTGCTGTTTTTCCTATCTGGTGTATTTTGCACAAATATGACCCAAACTTTTATTTGACAAAGTGCAGGCTAAGAACTCAATTCTACACATATCAAACACACATTTAAAAGCAAATGAGGCTATGACAATTACTTAGATTTGATTGAAGCTTCAAATGCAAATGATGCTAAACAGATTTGAACATATATGAATCTAACTTAATTAAACCTAATCTAGCTTATAAAACTTACTTAAACAGACTTAAATGAGAATTCAAGACAATCTCCAAAACCAATTGGCCACTAGGCAGTATTAACTTGTGATACTACTGCTAGCAAACACCCCTTTAAAAACACTCAATTCCATTTAAGCTTATGAAAATGAGAATCTACTTAATAAAACTTGATTACCAAATAACAAACAACTATTAACAGAACTTATGAGCTTATACCAACAATCAAATAAGCCAGAATCATTAAGCTACTAGTTATACTAATATTTTTGGATTTTTATTGATTTTTAAGATAAAATATGAAAAACTATGATCTAAACTACTAAACTTGAAAACAGATGATCAAACATATTTAATAAGCACAGTAAGACATATTTAAGCACTAATAAGCAAGTAATAAGCTGAAAATAAGCAAATGCAATTATAAAGCTAAGAAACTTAAAATTTAAAGAAGACTTACAAAAGCCTTCTGCTAAAACCAAGGCTTAACAAACTCAAGGAGCTGAACATTATCAAGCACATAGCTTATCACTAGGATAAGCTAGTAAAGTCCTATGAGCTCATCCATTGCTAGCTCATCATCCAAAAAGCTTAATCCCATTTAGCAAAGGTAATAGACTGATTTTAATTGTTCAAGTATATTAGATGACTAATTTGAACTCAATCTGAGCTTAGAGACTCAGAGAGCTTAAGATGAGCTTATTAGAAGCTTATGAAACATTAACAGCTTATTAAACAGAATTTGAATAAAAGTGAGCTTAGAAAAGTAAGAAGCTTATAAAGGGCAACTTAAATTGTATTAATAAAACAGCTGATTACAATACTTAAAAGGAAATTACATTAAGCTAACATTAAGGTAAAACATTTTGAAAGGAAAAGCTAAAATTTAATAAGCTGAAAAAATGAAAAACTAGCTCGTTTTCAAATGTGTGTGATGAGGTCTGCTTTTATAGAGCTGAGATGAAGCTTCTAGGCCTTGAGTCTGTTACACGCTCCTTGTAATCTCGTACCTTGATTCTTTGCCCATCATTGGATCCATCCTTATGACCGTTGGATTGATTGAGTGAGCACACGGATTGCCAACATGGCATTCCGTGTGTCAGACCTCGTGTGCTTCTTTTGCACTTGTTTTAGTGCAAATTTCATTGATTGGTGTGCTTTCTTTCTATGTCTACGTGTCACTTCATGTGGGCTTCGACCAAAAAGAGCCTCTTATGACGTCTAACTCTGCCAGCTTGTACCTTGGTACTCGAATTACTAAGCCACGCTGTCAATTGCCATTTACCCTTTGATTTGAGTTGGGTTAAACGCGAAGAAGATGGTGAATAGTAAAAGGGATTACGCGCCCTTTTTTGACAATAAGATAGGGGTTTGACTCGGGGTTTTGGGTCGTTGACTTGGGCTTTTTATAAAAAGAAATGGGATGGGCCGGGTATAAGGTTTAGGGTAAAAAAAGGTTTATTATTAAAAGTTAACACCCGTTAGTTAAGGGACTAACGGTGTTAGGGTTTAGGGCTCTTTATGAATTTTGATTTAACATTAAGGGCTTTTGTGGTATTTTGAGGGTTTTTGTCTTCTTGTGGTTGACCAGTGTTGACCAAGAGTTGACTTTATTGACCATTGATAGCAATTTTCCGGCTCTTTTGCATTCTTTCCTTTCCCGTGTCCGTGTTTGTCCGGCTTTGACCGTTTTCTTGAGATTTTTGCAATATCCGTACCTACACAATCACAAAGACAAAACGAGCAATATACAAGTATTTTATGCACAATTTTGGTCTTTTAAGGGACATTTTTGATATAAAAAGGATATGTGTTTTCACACATATCAAAATTCCCCAAACTAAGCGATTGTGTGTCCTCACGCAATATTATATGCTTTAAAACCAAATACCTCAAAACTTCCCCAAACTAAATCTTTGAAAAGTAGCAAAGATTTTTGTGGAGAGAGTTAAGAAATCACAAGTTATAAAACACCCCATTTTCCTATTTTTCTTTAATTTTTTTAAGGAAACTTAGAATATTTTGACTTTCGTTATTTCCATAACTGTTAGGGATCATAGAACAAGATGCATTTCGATCCGAGAATGCCCCAAAAAGGATAAATTCATCGTCCCCGACTTTTTACTTGCTCCAAACCAAGCTTAAAACGAAATCACAGCTAAATATCAGTAAAGATGCTAACACTACTCATATTTGCAACTTGTGAACTTTTTACTCCCGACATTTACTATATCTTAAGTGAGTGTGCTATTTTGAATTTCAACCATGGATCAACGTTTTACAAAATACTATGCTTCACGTTCCACCCAAGAATAATGAGTTTGAAGGCGAGATCATCCCATGTAGCGACTTTCGTCTCGACACATCCCAACCTTGCGGCTAAGTGACCAGGCTTTTGACACCCCACAGAGACTAGTATCGGGACTCACGGACCTTAGGTTTCAAAAACTCTTAGGTTTCCCGTATATGCATAGCTTTTAAAATAGAATAGTCAAAGTTCAAAAGCATATTTGAATTTAACAAAAAGAAATCTATTTATTAATTCATCCTTAATATTAAACATAACATTTATGCAATTGTAACCCTCGACCTTTTAGAAGGCTGCAACATCGGTTGTGAGCCGGCAAGATGCAACAAACTTTTATCAGTCTCGGATTTTTATTCTTACTATGGGCTTTCTTTAGAAGACTACCACATCGGTTGTGAGCCGGCAAGAGGTAGTAAACTTTTATCAGCCCACAGTTTATATTTATATATAGAGAAGACTTCTTTTTGAAAAATTCAAGTATAAGTTTGAACTAAGACTAAAATTTTTGCTATATATTACATAAAAATTTGTTGATTTAAGTTTAGTCTCCAAAAATAGCACGTATATTAATCCGGTTAAGAGCTTATGGGAGAAAAAGCCACAAATTACATACATGAGCTCTTAAGATTTCCAACTAATCCTTGTTTAGCATCCTACTCATACTTAACTCTATCATTTTTCGTTCTTCGCGAAAATCGCGAACGCTTAGCCTAAAAGTTAAGGAACAAGCTAGAGCTCAACACGCTCGATCGGGTCAAAATTTACTCTTATTCTACCCAGCAGGAAAGTCAAAATTGTGACAAAAACACTTATTTTATTTTTGAAAATTTTTAAATTTTTTCATATTTTTGAAAATTTTGGTGGGAAAACGGGGTACGTGAGAACAACGGGTAAAAGTAGGTAAGATCATATCGAAGATATACTACCCCATACTAAAATCAAACATTGTCCTCAATGTTTCCTAGCCTAAGACTTAAAAACCCCATACTAGAACTCAAAAAGGTCGAATGCATAACTCAAACATGAAGAAAGTATCACAAAAATCTTTAGCCGTTTATTAAGTGTGCTAAAAGATAAATGTTAGTCGATAATAATCTTTAGGATATCGGATTTCCCCAAACTAATGGCAAGCAAAGGCTAGGAAGCTCGAGTGGACCGGGACAAAACACCGAACACGAGAGACTTCAGAAAATTTGGGTTCAATCCTGCAAACAATCACAAGTACAAACAACAAACACAAAGAACGGAAGAGTACAAGCCTCCTCACAACACATTAGAAGCTAGAAAGAAAATAGAAAATGGATAAGCATGGGGTGCCTCCCACGAAGCGCTTTGTTTTTGGTAACCGAGTCACATAGCTTGACTCGATCCCTGAATTCATTCGTCCTTAGGGAAAGTCTGGAGATCTGGGACAACCATGGTTGGTGTGTCCCCTCCGAAGTAGTGCTTAAGTCGGTGGCAGTTTACTTTGAAATTTGAGCCATCGGGGTGAGATAATTTGGCAGTGCCATATGGAAAAACTTCGGTTATAGTGAAAGGGCCGGACCAGCGGGAATTAAGCTTGCCCGAGAAAATCTTGAGTCGAGAGTTGAAAAGCAAGACTTGATCACCAATATTCAAAATGTGGTTTTTGATCTTAGAGTCGTGAAGCTTCTTTGTTTTCTCTTTATAAGTCAAGGAATTCTGGTAAGCTTAATCACACAGTTCACTTAATTCATTTAGTTGAACTTTGCGATGGTCACCTGCGGTCTTGAGATCAAAGTTTGCATGCTTAAGGGCCCAGTAAGCTTTGTGTTCCAACTCAACTGGTAGATGACATGCCTTTCCATAAACAAGCTTGTACAGAGTACACCCGATGGGTGTTTTTTACGCTGTACGGAAAGCCTAGAGTGCATCATCTAGTTTGTCGGACCACGAGGCA